>CM046031.1:8918063-8980563 GCA_025215565.1 Flaveria ramosissima | reverse complement strand
AAAGTACATAAAGTATAAAGCATGGACTCAAGACCTCAATGTACAGTTACCAAAAGCATGGACCTTTCACCAACTCATGTAAGTTGGTGGCTTTACAGAGTTGCAGCGGAAAGGTGGTCCAGCTTTATGGTAAAGTACATCAGATAAAAGCATGTCTCTAAAAGTCTTCGGAAGAAATCTGTCTTCACTCTTTGGCTTCGGAAGACTTTGTCTTTGAAGCTTCGGAAGACTTCACTTTTGGCTTCGGAAGATGTTGGTCTTGGCTTCGGAAGATTTTACACTTAGGATATTTCTAGTGCATGGTGTAAAACTTCCGAAGCATTTCTACTTCTGTTCTTCAGTGCATGCATGCAGAGAGACTTTGGATGTTTTGGTTGTATCAGACTTATAGGAATCCTTACACTATGTCAATCTTCTTCCTGTCTTCTTCAGAAAAGTTAACTACCTCCTTTGGTATCATTCCACCCCTAACAGCAGCTGAAGAGGTAATTGGAATGTAAGGTCCTAAGACAACAAACTCCCATATCCTTGAGTCTTAAGACTTGATGAAGCCTTCCATTCTTTGGCACCAAGTGTTAAAGTCTTTAGGAGTGATCAGTGGGGACTTTGTCATGGTTCTGGTTTCCATATCAGCCTTTGTGAGAGCTTCCATTTGAGATGTTAAGTATTTTTGTGAGACTAAGGGATCTATGATGGAAAGATCTTACAATCAAGAGCCTGGAATGCTTTGATACCAATTGCAGGACCGTTTAAGGGGTGATCAATACAATCAGTCTCACAATGAGGAGAGTGTTAGAACACTTAACAGATCAAATAAGGAAGCGGGACTATATTATGATAATGCTAAGAACACAAGCAAAACAATAAGACAGAAACTTAAGAACAACAAAGTATTAATTTTCAAGATTGCAGTATATTGCTTCTCAAGTTCTTTTACAAGTGTTACAAAGCATAGAGAAAAGATACAAGGACCTGAGATATTTTATACTACATCCTTTACAGCCGGCCATACTTTGAAGGCCAGCTGGAAACACTAATCTAGACAACAAGATCAATGTAAAGTCAAAAAGCAGATTTGCCTTTTGACTAATGACTATAACATGCCATAGCTCACATCCTAATATATTATAAAAAGGATAAAAGTACATAAAATAGAAAGTTACAGACTCAAGACCTCAATGCACAGTTGCAAAAGCATTGACCTTTTCACCAACTTGTATAAGTTGGTGAGTCATCAGGGTCGCAGCGAAAAGTGGTTTAGTTTTATGCGAAAGTACATCAGAGAAGCATGTTCTTCTAAGTCTTCGGAAGAAATCTGTTTTCACTTCATTCGATTCGGAAGACTTTTTCTTTGAAGCTTTGGAAGACTTCATATTTGGCTTCGGAAGATTTTGGTATTGGCTTCGGATGATTTTACACCTGGAATATTTTCTTGTGTAGAGTGTAAAACTTCCGAAGCAACTTCTACTAAGTACCAAGTGCATGCAAGCATGAAGCACTTGGGTTGTTTTGGGTGCATCAGCCTTTTCATAAACCTTAAACTTTTCCATGTAGGTCCATTATCACTCACTTCTTAAAGTAGGTACCCTAGTTACATGATTTATTCTCAATAAATAAAACATCTCTACTTGTGCAAATCTTGTTTTCTTCTGGATCGTATAATGTATAGTCTTTTGTTCTATTTTCATTTCCTAAATGTACCATCTTCTTGCTTCTATCATCTAGCTTCTTCAAATGAGGTGTTAAATGAGGTGTTGATACCTTCAAGTATGCTATGCATCCAAATACTTCAATATGCATTAAGCTAGGAGGTTTACCTTTTAATGCTTCATAGGGTGTAATTCCCTTTAGTGCTTTGGTTGGAATATGATTTAGTAAGTAACTGCTTATCGTGTTGCTTCTGCCCATAGGTTTTGTGGTACATTCATAGCCTTTAACATGCTTCTTGTCATGCTTATCACTGAACGGTTTCTTCATTCTATTACACCATTTTCCTGGGGTGTGTAAGGTGTTGTAAGTTGTCTTAAGATTCCTTCATCTTCACAGTATGTAGTTAAGGCATTTGAGGTAAATTCACCTCCACGATCGGTTCTCAACATCTTGAGTTTATGCCCATAGATAAATGACGTTGTACAAATGAGCTCTAACTTGCATATAAAAGAATTAAAGTTAAATAACCAAGGAAATTAAAAAGTTAAAAATTAAAAACAAAAATCCAAAACCTAACATACGTTTATTTTAATAAGTAGCATAAAATTGACCACATCGGTTGGATCCATTTTCAGTAAAATTCCAACAAAAACTAATGACCAGTAATTAAGATAATCAAATTGTTTGTAATCATAATTTGGTTTTATCTTATAAGTATACAAATATCAAACACTAACATAAGAATTAGAGTAGTTTATGAGTGGGACTAAATGATATACGATATGCCATAAGAAAATAGAAAAAAAATAAGTAGCATGTTTAGGCGGGGGAAATACCAAGAAATAACCAAGAAATCTAGAAGTAAAAGAAACCACACTTAAGGGTTTTTATATATGCAAATATGTACACATTAAGTTTTACATTTACAAGTCATTTGCTTTTGCTATGATAGGTATATGGTCTATGTACAAGTGACAGGGGTGATGACTTATGCCCCGTGCATATTCTATATTCTACACTCGACTCGACACATTGCTAACTTAAAACATTATACAAGCCAACATGACAAATTTCTAATACTATTTCACCTCTTACTCCCATCCCATCAAGTTCTTCACAACACACTCTTTGATCAAGCTCCTTGGCACCAAAGCCACATCCCCTTCATCTAGTAGAACTCGATAAACTTCCCATTCTCGATCCTCAATCCGGTGTCTTGCAATCTCGACCTATAAAAAGATCAAATTACAGTTGGCAAGATGGACGGATCAGGCAGGTTTGCTAAAGAGTCAGGTTTTGAAATGGATAGGCCATGTGGGGTTGCTTGCAAAAAAATGTTAATTATTATTACTTCTTATAATGAATTAATGTGATTATTGTCTTAGTTAAGATTACTAAAAAAATCCTGTTACAATAACAACAATCTATAACTTTGAAGAAAACAATTTAGAAGGTAATCATATGTATTAACAATTGGCTCTGCTAAATTTCAACTTGTATAACATCTCCCAAATGGGTCTGTGCGGGTCATTATGAGCTAAAACCGAACCTATAAGTGTTGTTTTGGTTTATAGATTTTTATAATTGTTTGGTTTCGATAGTATAAGGTTTGGTTTATTCTGCAACCGAAAAGATGTTCGGCTAAGGGGTTGTTTGCAACTTCTGAATGATTAAGTGCTGAACGAATAAGATGTTTGAACCATTAAGTGCTAAACCATTAAAAGGTCTGAACCAATAAGAGCTAGTATATTGTTTAACTATTCAAATGCAAATGTTTGACCAATTCAGATAAGAGGTCTAAACCATTCAGCATTAAACTTTTTAAACATTCAGCACTAGTATAATGCTTAACCATTCAGAGGCAAATGTCTGAATGTTCAGACATTTGCTAGCGAAACAAACAGTCTGAACCATTAAGTGTTGAACCATTCAGACATCTGAACCATTAAGAGGCTGATTAAGAGGCTACCAAACAACCCCTAAGTCGATTTACCACTGACAATGGACGTCCGGTTACTAAATCCAATTAAATATTGGGTCAAATAAAATATTGACAATGGTTTTGATTTGTTAATGAAAATAAAGGACGTCTAATTTGTTATTATAACAAAACTTTTCCCTAATAACATATTATTAATAAAAACAGGTATATAAAATTTGGTTCTAGTGTGGGATCGGTTCAGTTAACTTGGTTATTTATACACGTAACCAAAACCGAACCAGAAAAGTCGGTTGTCAAAAAGATCATAAGTTATTTCGGTTTAATTTTTGATAACCAGCTTTTCTAGTTATGATTCATAACCAAACCATCAATTTCTCAATTGGTTTAGTTATTTCAGTTTAATTTTTTTTTCTATAATTTCTGTTAAGGCTAGTTATTTAGTTTTTTTCTCACCCTTATCTTCCACCCTAGACCCTTTTTCGTTTTAACCAAACGTTTGATCTTAGCGTTTCACTACAACCCGAATTGACCCACCCGTTATATAAGAATGCTTGACTGTAGATTTAAGACAGTTAAATGTAGCGTAGTAACTTACTGAGAAGATGCGTATATTGAGACTTGTTATGGCAAGTGTTATGTCATAAAACACCAGTGGTCGGCCTTTACCGGCTAGCTCAACTGGATTAGCCACTAGCAGCTCAGTATCTGGACCACGGCTCATCACTTCCACTCTCAGTGGACGAACCAGCTCCATTCTGAGACGCGAGCAAAGCACATGTTGCTTCTCGGGGTCCACAATCTTCGTTCCATCTATGTGCATTATAAACAAGTCGACTTCAAACTTTTCTTTTGCTTTGGAGGAGAACCGTCCATATGAGGTCTATCAAGGTTTAAAATGATCAATTAAAACATTCATTTTGTCCCTATCGACATCACACATGTTTGTTATGTCAGTTAGGAGGCATTCGATGTGCGTTATGAAAGTGATTATGTGATTGAATAATGAGGAGTAATAAACGAGTTATAAAAAATGGTATTAGTTGTGCTTGTTCTAAAGATAATCAGGTGCTTGTACCTGGATGTTGTAATCTTTTAAGGTTCGCATGATGTCATAGATCAAGCCTTTATGATCTTGACAAACTATGTGAACCAGGGTGTGCGAATGGCTAAGCTGGTTGTCGATCGTAATAGACACGCGATCAGATGTGAGGGCACCGCCCATTTTGGTCCCACTGAATCCCAAACCAAACATGTCATCTGTGATTGCAGGTGGAAGAAATGCTGATCCTTGAGGGTTAGCCGTGACACCAGGACCCGCCAATTCAATCTCAAAACTAATCATGTTGTCTCCTAACATCGCGTTCAATTGACCTTTCGTCTCCTCCTGTCGTCTTTTTGTATGAAGAAGTTCTCTGCACATTTCATGTGGATCAAAAGGTCAATACTAAAAAGTCAACCAAAAAATGTTTTGACTTTTGAGGTAAAAAATACAGTACCTTGTATCTGTGACATACAGAAGGTCCATGACTCTCCCATCGGGAGTTGTAAACACTTTTACTCGCTTAACCGTAAGCTCTAGCTCACAAAGGACTTTTGTCACATCTATATAATTATTAAAAACATATAATCAAATGAGATTCAAAGATAGAATATACTTAAAATATTGTAGGAATTTAAAGACTGATTCTTGTGGACTCATTTGCAGATGATCAATTACAAATGTACAAACTATCTGTTTATCTGATGTTTATAAGGGTACGCGAAGAACAACATTGTTGGGCTCAAGGAATTCCATATACATAAATACGTATATATACATATGTCAAAGGCACACAAATTATATAAATAATGATTCATTTGTGAACAAAACATTTAAAGAATACTTCAATATTGAACAGCTTTACAGTATTTATCTGTGAATAAAACACCTAATTAAAGAATCATACATTTGTTAATAGTTCTATAGTTTTAACTTTGGAGCACACATGGGTTGAAAATATAGTTGTAGGACAAAGATAACTGGTTTCAAGGTCATTGTCGCGCGACAAGTTTAAAGTCCCTTTCAGCATATATAATAAATTGAAACAATGCTGTCACGCTGTTAATAATATATTCATAAGTATGCCGACAGGGTGCAATATATCACTTAAACAATTAATCTATTTAGTCAAAGTAAGCTATACATCCCCAACTTCTCAAGAAACCTAATCACATTAAACAATTATACAATCTTGACTATATCTTTGTAGATTCAAATGCATGTGAATCCTCCTTATTATATGGAAAAGGAATCTTGTATCATCCTCTAAAGGATATGTTCCACCAAAAGTGCACATGATTGCAAAATATCACATTCCTGTGTCATGTGTTTGTACGACATCTTTTATGGGAACTATGCAAGGTTGCAATATGAAAATGTAAACAATTGGTATACTGCAACCTTTTCTTGTATCTTAAAAAATATGCTTTGAAGAATATGTTTCATCGAGAGTTTACATGGCTGCAGTATTCCATTTTGAGTGACATACTATAGCCATGTACCCTTTATTTAAGAATTATTTCACGAAAAGTCTACATGGCTGCAGTATCGTAAGAAAGAACTTAAAAGGCAATTTGCAGGCATATAAGACTTTAGCTTTATATTGATGTTTGGTATGCTAGAATATTTTGTAACAAATTAGGAAGTACCGTGTAAGAGGCCTTTTCGGTCAAAAGTACACCAGAACTTCAAAAGGAAAACGTTGGGCGGCTTTGGCTGTTGAAACTCTGGCCGGAAGTAGAAAATTTCAGATAATGCCGGGGTGCACGGTGGGCATACCTCAAGTAGCCTCTCTCTCAATAAGTACCACCTGGTTGTTGGCTTACCAACCACCCAAAAGACCAAGTAACACCATTTCCCATCTGTTGATACATCTGTGCAAAACAGATTACTTAAACAAATTACAACCCTTTAATAATCCAAAATGATTTTGTATTATCAAATTTACAAACCAAAGTTTTAGGGTTCATGGTTGCATTTGTACATTCAGGAGTTTATGACATTTGGACTTAAATAACTATTTTGAAAGCATAAAAACAGAATTTGCTTCAAACTATGTACTACTTATATGCAATTTGCAGGCTTTTACACCAGAAATCAGAATGTTTAGACCATATTAAAACAAACTTGCAATAAATAATAGAAATGTTTAGGATTTCTTATGAGCTCCAAATCATGATGGGGTTCTGTATAACAAATGTAAGGGATAATATCATTCTTTTGATGAGCGTTAACAAAAAAAATCAATTTAAATTTAATATGAAAACACATACATGAACCAAAAACTGCAAGAAAAATGGGATTAACAAAAATGTTATGGAATAATTCTTTTCTGATAAGTCACAAGAAAGCAAGACCCTTTAAAACAAAAGAAATACCAGAAATTTGCTTCAAAATTAAAAAAAAAAAAAATCTTCAAAAAAAATAAAAGATTAGCAAGCAATGAATCAAAGACAAGGCAACTCAACTGCAAGGCTACAATCACTTCTCCACCTCCCACAAAGAACCATAACTTCCCAAAAGAATACAACCATAAATTAGTCAAATAACATATCAGAAACACAATTTTCAGTAATAATGACTATCATTCAAAAGAAAAAGACAAGGGGAAAAGATATACCTCCTCTAGCAATACTGAGACCAAAGAGGAGAATAATTCGACAGAGATCAGAGCCAAGGCCAGTTTTATCGGGACAATTTACAGTGATGAGAGTGTTGTCTCCTGGTGTTTGAGGTTCTTTGATGATCACTGCATCGTCATTTAGGATGCCCATATTGATATTATGTTTCTTTGGTGATGAAGGGTGGAGTGTTTGTTGATCACATAAAAAAGATAAGATCTTGCTTCCTTGTTGGAGCCTTGTCTCACTGTCAAGAAATCTTGAAGATTTCGCCAAGAAAACACATGGAGGCACAGGAACTTGCTATTTCTTGGTCGATGGATATTTTGACTTGTCTTTTACTTTAATATCTTCTTTTTTCTTTTCTTCTTTTTTATTCTTTTTTCCCTCTTTGTAACATCTGAAAAGATATAATATCCAACTTCTACATTATACTTTGTTGACATTTTAAATTTCTCCCTAACTTAGAGTAATTACGGACATCCCCCCCTTTGTTTACGCGATCGTAACATTTTTCATCCTTGTGATGCATGTTCGTTAAAAAGTGATACGTGGGTGCAAAATTACATTTTTACCCATAGAAACTTTTTATAAAATATAAAAACTACGCTTCCTTACCATCACTCTGAAAGTTTTTTCTAGTCATTATCACCAAACACAAGTAATCAAGCCCCTCAAACTATCCAATTCTCTTCTCTTCCTCCTCCCTTGTAATAGATTGCTTCACTCATATATATAGTATGTGTTCCACAATGCCACTATTTTCATCGACCCTTTCAATTGCAGCCATTGTTATCCTCCACCAACTCCTTTTAATCACAAATACCATGTTCATAAAATTCAAATTTGAAGGGGACAACAATCATCAACTGACAAATCCATAAAACTTTAGTTATATCCTGTTTGTGATGGTAAAATGACTTAGATGACTTCAGGATCACCAATTTTGGAATCTCTCTCTCTCTCTCTCTCTCTCTCTTGTTTTTTTGTATATCTTTAATTTATAACTAAATCAAATTTGATTCAGGTCATGATACATATTGGGATTATGTAGGACTTATACTCTCTAAAAACTTAAGGTTATTTCTACTAAATGAAATTACTATCAAGTATTGAAGTTGCTACTAATGAGAAGTTTTTTATTGAAAGACAATTAATTATCGATGTCAAAGGCTGGAAATAGTAGCAAAGGCATGAAATAATACAAAAGTTGTCTTTCTAATAAGAAAAAGTTAATTACATAAAAACCACTTTTTGTTAGGCATGTTTTCACTTTCGGCCCCAGGTTTAAAAAACTACAAGGTCGGTACAAAAGTATGTATGAACGTAACAAAAAAGGCCCTTGTCATAGACGGCCGTTAAATTTTTTTGTTAACTTTTTTTTAAAATGACTAAAATGCTCCTAAGTTAAAGTTAATAAAATCATAATAAAAAATAGATATGGGACCCACCAAACCCCTTCTTTCTTTTCTTTCTTGAACCACCACCTGAACCATTACCAAAACCTCTACCACCATAACACTATTTGTGTGTTCCCGATATGAACGGGATCGTTGAGCTTGGATCTTAGGATTCATATTGATAATTACAAAACTTGATGATTCGATGCTAAAATATAATAATGATGAACACAAAAAGTGTTTAATGTTTGTTGTTTATTGATTTGATGATGAAATCATCATCCATGAAGAATGATGATATGATGTTGTTGGTGATGGAACTAATTCCCACATTCGGTGGAGAATTGCAGGATCGGGTTTGTCACTTAAACACTTGGATTTCTCTCAAACTCACTTACAGAACACTCAAATCAGATGAAGTAAAGTCTTTTACAAGAGTTGATAATAATATAATAAGTAGCAAGGAATACACAGAAAAAAATTTCAAGGCACTTATATATATTACTTCTAAACTCAAAATATTACAAGACTCTTACAAGCATACAACATGAGTTACAATGAGAAACTATATATACTAGATCCTACAGCCGGATATACTTTGATACCAGCTGGAAACCTAAGACTAAAGCATATACTACAATGCTAAAGTTAAGGTATCTTAGATAAAGTATTATCTAAGATATGGTAGTCATGACATGTCCATGACTTACCTTTTGTCACCAACTAAAGATGGCAACTGTACTAACTTATAAAGGTAAACAGTGGAATAAAGTATGGTCAACTACATGGCTTTTGAGAAAACACCATGCAGTATCTTAGAGGTCTGCAGCGGAGTGTCAGTGAGACCATATTTATGTTCACTGGATAATAGTAGTGTTTTCCGAATATAAGTTGGCTTCGAAAGAACAAGTTCTTCCAAAGCCACTTATACTTCGGAAGAGGCTTCTGTACTTCCGAGGCTTGAGGACTTCTTTCATACTTCGGAAGTTGACTTCTGATCTTTCACTTTAAGTTTGATCTTCGGAAGTAAATACTTTATCTTCGGAAGTTGGAGTTTTCCTTCGGAAGTTAGTTTTACACTTTGTCTTCGGAAGAGCTCCTTTTTCCTTCGGAAGTTCCACATTTAGCTTCGAAAGTCCTTTACTAGTTGTACCGAAATAGTCTAAGTGATTTGGTTTTGGTTGCACCAGCCTTTCTAGATCCAACAAACTCCCCCTAGGCTGATGCTACCAAAACCTCACTTGTTTCTGCTTCTCAAATCTTTCAACACCAGCGACAGAAGATATTTGTCTGTTTCTTTGTTCTTCCCTGAAGTGGTGCTGAGAAACTTGTACAAGTCATTAGTAGATAGGAGATCCAGTCTATCACTCTGAATGACATGTACCCTTTGTTGCGGCCCTCTGAAAAGAGTTAGTTGACGGGAGTTATAGTCATACTCTCATCTAACTATGGATTCAAGTTCAGGACCTTCAACCATTTGTAGAAAGGTTTTGCCTTTTGTTGTTGATCCCTTCCTTTTCTCCTCCTCTCTCAGTTTCAACTCTTCTTCAACCTTGGTCCTAGCAGTTAGCTCGGCCATATGAAGACTGCCTAGATAATTTCTTATATAAGCAGCTACATCAGAGTTTGAAGGGTTGGAGTATGGCTTCTCTACTAACTCAGCAATGTCAAATATGCTCAAGTGTAGCAGAGATGAGGCACTTAGCCTGTTGAGCTCTCCATTCTCTCTTTCAATAATGAAATTGTGAGAAGAGTTTTCGAACCTCCACTAGATGATCTTCTTCCTAGGTGCAAGAGGTTGTCTTGGCACCCGGTCACCTTTCTTAGTATCCAGCAGAGTCACCAGCCTTCTCCTTAACTTCTTTTCTTCCTCATTCAAAGTGTCTGAATTGAGGCCAAGGAGATTTGCAGCTTGGTCCAGTGTTCCTCTGGGCAGATCAAGAAATTAATCTCTAGTGAGGGAACGTGAGGATCCATCAACATAAGTCAAATTGACTGAATCCTTCTCACAGTAGATATCGCTCAGGGTTATGCAATTGATGAGCTTTGTCTTGACTGCCTTGAATTCTTCTAGGGAGAGATGTTTAGAAGGCTGAGGGGATGGTTTGATGGGTTGTTGGGTAGGTTGAGGTGTTTGGGTTCTGGATAGAGTTTTGGGTTGGAGGATGGGTAGTTTAGGTGGTTGAGGTGAAGAGGTTGGTAAGGGTGATTGTGTAGGTTCAAGGGTGTATGGTTCAATGGTTGGTTCGGTTTTGATGGGGAATGGAAAGGGTATTGGTTCAGGTTGTGGTTGGGTTTGGAGTTGGGGTTGAGTAGTTGATTTGAAGATCATCCCCTGTCCCCTTCTGTACATCTCCTTCCTCTTCCCCGAGCGAATGTCAGCCTTTATGTCACTGACATGTCGCTGGAGGGTCTTTTCAGACATAGGACTTACCTGCCCGCCAGAGAAGCCATGAGCCCTGAGATAGCTCTTCATCCAGACCTTCTCACCTATCTTCTTGGTAGCAGTTAGTCCTGCTTCCTCTTTCTTCTTCTTCTTCTGCATCAGCTTTTCCCTTGCAGCTTTTTTTCTCTCTTTCTCCATTTGATCTTGCTCTTTGTTGAAGAGCCATAAGATCGTATCATTGTTGTGTGGAGATAATTTTTCTTGAGAGAAGCCTCTAGAGGTTAGGAAAGTTATCCTTTCCCTCCTGAGCTGCTGATCAGCTTCTCTTTCTTTCCTCTCCCTTTCTTCTTCTAAGGCCAACCTTGCTGCCTCTTCTCTTTGTTGTTTTTGCAGCAAGGTTGCCTTTTCCAGCTCAACTAACTCCTCTAATGGTAGCAGGAGTACATCCTCATTCGCAGCTCCTAGACTGACAAGTCTATCAATGATCTCTACTCTTCTTCTATTGTTGACTGCCTCCTGGTTGGCTGCAGCTGCTTTGGTACTGGCAACTAGCAGTTTTCCAGTTAGAAGCCTACCTTTTCTTTTGAGTTTCTCTAACCTTTCTTCCTCCTGAAGCTCTTCCTTAGTCATCTTCCTCTTTCCTTTGATGTCTTCGGAAGTGCTAGACTTTGGGGGTTCTTGGATGGAAGGTTCAGGTTGAGTAGTAGAGATGGAAGCTGGAGTCAATGCTGATGTTTGAGCAAGTGGTTGGTGAGAAAATCCTCCCTATTAACCTCAGATGCAAGTTCTAGGATTGCATCTATGACTATTAGATCATCGGATAAGGAGAATAGTCCTTCCGCAGCAGCAATCTCAGCTTCGGAAGTTTGAAATTGTTCTTCCGAGGCTTTGAATTGTGCTTCGGAAATCTGTGAGAATGCACTATCTGTCCCAACTGTCTCAGTTGTTGGGCCATCAGTCTTTGTTTCCCCTTCGAAGTTAATCTCAGGTTCCACTTGGACCTTAGGTTGACCAACTTCCTCAATAGTGGTAGAAGGTGCATTTAACCTCTGAAGCTCCTTAGCTCCGAAGTAGATCACAGAGAGATCAGGACTTGGCTGTTCAATAAGAGATTCCAATAAGAACTTGTTGAAGAACTGCAGGACCGTTTAAGGGCTTGAACAAATTACAACACAACAACACAATGAGGAGAGCAACTAAACTTTGATCAAACAGTAAACTGGATTAACCAAGTTGATACAAAGAACACAAGTAAAGTAAAGAGACAGAACAAGAGAGTTAGGTTTCAAGGAGGCAGTATATTGCTTTCTCAAGTTCTTTTACAAGTGTTACAAAGCATAAAGAAAGATACAAGAACTTGGAATACTTATACTACAACCTACAGCCGGCTATACTTTGAAAGCCAGCTGGATACAATTGACTAGACACTAACAAAATCAATTGTAGGATCAAAAGGCATATCTTCCTTTTGACCTTGTGACTATGACATGCCATAGCTCACATCCTTATACATTACAAAAAGGATAAAGTACATAAAGTAGAAAGTTACAGACTCAAGACCTCAATGTACAGTTACCAAAGCATGGACCTTTTCACCAACTCATGTAAGTTGGTGACTTTACAGAGATGCAGCGGAAAGGTGCTTTATGGAACAGTACATCAGATAAAGCATGTGTACTAAAAGTCTTCGGAAGATCTGTCTTCATAGGTTGAAGCTTCGGAAGACTTTGTCTCTGAGGCTTCGGAAGACTTCATGTTTGGCTTCGGAAGATGTTGGTCTTGGCTTCGGAAGATTTTACACTTAGAGTATTTTCTAGTGCATTGTGTAAAACTTCCGAAGCATTCTTTACTTCAGTACTTAGTGCATGTTGCAGAGACACATTGGATGTTTTGGGTTGCATCAGACTTAAGGAATCCTTACAAACTCCCCCTAGGCTGATGCTACCAAAACACTTAGAAGATCTTCAGATGTTGGTGGTCTTCAGTACAATCATGACCATTCCTTTCTTCATTAGATGGTCAGGATCATCAAGACTTCATAGTATCTTCTCATCTCAAAGAGATCATGCAGAGGTAATGTAAGGATTCCTGAAGTCTGATGCAACCCAAAACAGCCTAAGTGTCTCAGCAACATGCACTAAGTACTGAAGTGAAGAATGCTTCGGAAGTTTTACACAAGCATTAGAAAATACTCTAAGTGTAAAATCTTCCGAAGCCAAGACCAATATCTTCCGAAGCCAAACATGAAGTCTTCCGAAGCTTCAGAGACAAAGTCTTCCGAAGCCTCATCCTATGAAGACAGATTTTCTTTCCGAAGACTTTTAGTACACATGCTTTATCTGATGTACTGTTCCATAAAGCACCTTTTCCGCTGCATCTCTGTAAAGTCACCAACTTACATGAGTTGTGAAAAGGGCCATGCTTTTGGTAACTGTACATTGAGGTCTTGAGTCTTAACTTTCCACTTTATGTACTTTATCCTTTTTGTATTGTATAAAGGATGTGAGCTATGGCATGTCATAGTCACAAGGTCAAAAGGCAGATATGCCTTTTGATCCTACAATTGATTTTGTTAGTGTCTAGTCAATTGTATCCAGCTGGCTTTCAAAGTATAGCCGGCTGTAGGTTGTAGTATAAGTATTTCAAGTTCTTGTATCTTTTCTTTATGCTTTGTAACACTTGTAAAAGAACTTGAGAAAGCAATATACTGCCTCCTTGAAACCCAACTCTCTTGTTCTGTCTCTTTCTTTACTTGTGTTCTTTGTATCACTTTGGTTACCCAGTTCACTGTTTGATTAGAGCTTAGTTATTCTCCTCATTGTGTTGTTGTGTTGTAATTGTGGTTAAGCCTTAAACGGTCCTGCAATTGGTATCAGAGCTTTCCAGGCTCTTGATATAAGATCTAACCATCTTAAGATCCCTCACACACACAAAAGCTAAACTCTTCAAATGGCTGCCATCTCTAAGACTGATATGGAGACTGGAACCATGAACAAATCCCCACTGATCACTCTTGATGATTTTGACACCTGGTGCATGAGGATGGAAGGCTTCATCAGGTCTCTTGATTCAAGAATGTGGGAATCTGTTGAGAATGGACCTTTCATACCCAGCACCCCCTCTGCTACTGGTGCTGGTATGATTCCTAAAGATGTGGCCAACTACTCAGATGAAGATAGAAAAAGAGTAGAGATTGACAGGAAGGCCATGACTGCTCTTCAGACTGCTCTCCCAAACTCTGTATACAGAGGCTTCAAGAAGTGCAAGACAGCCAAACAGCTGTGGGATGCACTGAAGCTGATGTATGAAGGCTCCTCTGAAGCCAAGGAGAACAAGAAAGATCTTCTGAAGCAGCAGTTTGAAAATTTCACCTTCAAAGCAGGTGAGACCATGACTCAACAATACTTCAGGTATGTTGAGATTGTGGATACCCTAGTGGATGGAGGAGTTCCTCTTGAGAACAGGGACATTGTAAGGAAGTTCATGTCCTCACTTCCTAGGCAATGGACACACTATTGTGTGGTGTGATCAAGAGGACTGAGAACCTTAAGACTCTTACTCTTACAGAGTTGTATGGATTCTCAGTGGATACCAGATGGAGATGAACATGCAAGGTTCATCTGGCAACTCCACAATCAAATGGGTTTCAGCCCTTCATGTGGTTGAAAGGGACAGCATAGAACCTCAGCATCATCTCTTATGCTACCCTGACAACTCACAAAAGGGTCCATTTCATCACCTTCCCGGAGACACCAGGGAGAACTTTACTCAAGGAAGCCCATTCCAAGAGACAAGTTCTTCTCAAGCCTTTGTGTCTGCAGATGAAAGCTGTGGGGAATTATCTCTTCACTCTTGAAGACCTGGACTGTATCCATCCAGATGACCTGGAATACATGGAGATAGTTCAGCAGATGGCTCTCCTCACTCACAGAGCCAAGAAGTTCTACAAGAGGACAGGAAGAAGATTTCCAAGCAATGCTACCAGCAGTAAGTTTGGGCTGGATAAAAGCAAAGTTAAGTGTTACAACTGTAACCTTATGGGTCACTTTGCCAGGGAGTGTAAGGCACCTAAAGCAAATGGGGGCCAAACACAACCCAGACCAAACTTTACTGACAAAGCTCCTCAGCTGAGAAGACAAAGCAACATGCTGCTGTTGCTGTTGAAGAAGGAGGCTTTGACTGGAGTTTTCAGGTGGAGGATGCTTCTCCAAACCAAGCACTGATGGCTGACCATGATGAAGCCAAGGTATTGGAACATCTTTGCTCCCCTGAATGCATTGCTAAAGTAAATAGATACAGGTCCTATAACCTAGAGATGAGATCTGATCTTGAGTCATAAACATATTAAAATCTGATTTTAGAAAGTCTGAAAATGATTACAAGTTAAAGATAGAAGACTTGGAGAAAACCATTTCAGTACTAAAACATGAACATACAGATTTCAGAACTCAGATCCAAGATCTCATCACTAAGTTAACTGAGTGCCAGGCTGAGCTTGATCAGCAAAGCCAAGGCAGAGAAGGTGTTCTTGAAGAAGAGACCTTCAAGAACATGATATCCTCATCCCTGCACAACAAGGTTTGTTATCAAAATAGACAGGGACTAGGATCAAATGAGATAGCTCCTCCACACACAATCTTGTCTGTAAGATCTCCTAGGTGTGGAACTTGTGAAGATGAGCTTCCTCTCATAGATCCTGTAAGTGAGGATGATGAAGAAGTGATAGTGAAGAATTCCTCTGAGAAGAGTGAAGAAGAGGATTCTTCCAAGGGCCACTATCCTTCTGAGGAGAAGAAATCAACTGTGATGACCAAGTCCAAAAGAAAGAACTGATCAGAAAGAGCAAAAGAAAGGCAAGAAGGCTCAAGAAATCAAGGCTACTTTTGATGCTAAGCAGAAACAAGTTTTTATCTCTGCAGGTTTCAAAGTAGTAAGGACTGAAGACATCACCAAATCCTTAGCTAAGAGTCATGGTTCTTGTTCAAATCATCTCAGTGCCAAGAAGAAGACTGAGCTGCTGTGTACACTGCTGCACAGCCTGGACCATCAAACTCCAAGAACAGTTCACAGCCCAAGGAACTGTCTCAGCATCTACCAAGATGAAGGGGAGGGGATGTGACCAAAGTCAGTCTTGCTCTCAAAGGGAGACTTCTTTGAAGAAGAAAATGTTATGTGTTATGTGTGAAAGTACTTCTCACATTGCTAAGGATTGCCCATACAATCCTAAAAGTACTGTCCACATGACTAAAACAAAGACTTCAAAGAGTCTCAAGAAATCTCAAGCTTCGGAAGGAAAGTCTGTTTCCTTCGGAAGCTCCAAATCAAAGAAGGAGGTAATGGAAAATTACCTTCGGAAGCAAAGTTGGTCTCGGAAGAAAGGAATTCTTCCGAAGCACTAAAGTCTGCTGCAGTGACTGTAGACTCTTCCGAAGGATCAGTCATCAAAACTTATGAAGTTCTAAAAGCTTCTAAGGTTTTGAAGGTCAAGTCCAAGACTCCAAAGGTGGTGTGGAAGTCTAAGAAAGACCAAATGACTGAGGTTTCTCCATCAACAACAGCTGAAGATCCCTATAGTACAACCATAGGATCTATTACTGTTGCATTACCTTCTATTACTGTTAATGAGCCCAAGACAAGTAAGGCTTGGGTTTCAAAATGTAACTAATCATTTCTCTGTGCAGGAACAGCTCAAGACCAACAGGAATGTCTGGATAATTGACAGTGGCTGTTCCAGGCACATGACTGGCAATAGGTCTCTACTCCATAATTTGAGAGGATTGATGGAGGACCAGTTGCTTTTGGAGGAGATGAAGGTGGTTACATTTCTGGAAGGGGCAAGGTCACAAATGGTAAGCTCAGCATTGAGAAGGTAAACTTTGTTAAGGAGCTTGGGTACAATCTTCTGAGTGTATCCCAATTTTGTGATCAGAGTCATAACATGCTCTTTACTGAGCATGAGTGCATTGTTCTCAAACCTGGTGTGGTCATTCCTCATGAGCATATCCTGCTCAGAGCCCCCAGGAAAGGGAACATGTACAAGATGGATTTGCAAGAAACATCTCCCTCAGGAGAAGTTTCATGCTTTCTATCTAAAGCAAATAGTGATGAGTCTTTCCTATGGCATAAAAGAATGTGCCATGTAAACTTTAAGAACATGAATAAATTAATTAAACATGATCTGGTAACTGGAATGCCAAAGAAAGAGTTTACTAGTGATGATCATTGTGTGGCATGCCTGAAAGGGAAGCAACACAAAGTATCTCACAAGCCTAAGGAAAAGAACTCCATCACTACTCCCCTACACTTGTTACATATGGATCTCTTTGGCCCCACCAGTGTAATGAGTTTAGGAAGGACCTCTTACTGTCTGGTGATCACAGATGATTTTACAAGATTCACTTGGGTCTTCTTCCTTAGAACTAAGGATGAAACCCCTGAGATTCTGAAGAATTTCATCTTAAAAGTTGAGAATCAATGTGATCACAAGGTCAAAACCATAAGATGTGATCAAGGAACTGAATTCAAGAACCAAATCCTTGATGCATTTTGTGATGAAAAAGGTATTACAAGACAATATAGTGCTCCCAGGACTCCTCAGCAAAATGGAGTTGCTGAAAGGAGAAACAGGACACTTATTGAAGCTGCAAGAACTATGTTGTCTGACTCTAAACTGCCTATCACCTTCTGGGCAGAGGCAGTCAATACTGCTTGCTATGTGCAAAACAGAGTTTTAGTAGTTAAGACACATGGTAAGACTCCTTATGAACTTTGGCACAAGAGGAAACCTTTCATTGGTTTTCTCAGGTCATTTGGATGTCCCTGCACCATCTTGAATACCAAAGATCAAATTGCCAAGTTTGCTGAGAAATCAGATGATGGACATTTCATTGGATACTCTTCTCAAGCTAAAGCTTATAGAGTATACAATCTCAGAACTAGAATTGTTGAGGAGTCAGCCAATGTGACTTTCAATGAGCACACTCCCTGTGTGGCTGGTTCTGGTCCGGATTGGCTGTTTGATCTTGATTTAGTTACCAACTGTTTTAACAAATCTTGTGAGCATGTTTCAGGATCTGCAGAAAATCTAAATACAGGTGATCCTGATCCAAGATTTGAGCTAGGAAGATCTTCAACTCATACATCTTCAGCTCCAGTTGGAACTACTTCAGCAAATGAGGTTTCTATCAGCACAACAATGACAAATTCAGCTGATACATCTGGCATGCCTTCAAATTCCAGCTCAGAGGCCTCTCAACCAGATAAAGATACCTCACTTGTAGAAGACAACAATGGTGATGGTGATAGTGATCAGGAATTCTTGATGCTAATAACCACACCATAGATGACAACATCAATGATGTCTCACACTCATTGGATCAAGTTAATCTTGATAAGTGTGATAATGTGGAGGGTGAATCTTCAGGACCAGATTTAAATTTCTCAAATTTAGATCTTTCTCAGCAACTTGCTGTGATCCCTCAGCTAAGGATCCACAAGTCTCACCCCACCACAAACATCATTGGAGATGTTGTCACAGGGGTAAGAACAAGAGGACAAACCCATGAAGCAAATGTTTGTCTTCACTCTTGTTTCTTATCTCAGATAGAGCCCAAGAAAGTTGATGAAGCTCTAAAGGATGGAAGTTGGGTTGAAGCTATGCAACAAGAGCTGCTTCAATTCAAAAGGCAGAAAGTTTGGAACCTTTGTCCTCTTCCTCATGGGAAGACTACCATTGGAACCAAATGGGTTTTTAGAAACAAGAAGGATGATAGGGGAATCATCATCAAGAACAAGGCAAGACTAGTTGTTCAAGGATACACACAAGAAGAAGGGATTGACTACACTGATGTCTTTGCTCCTGTAGCAAGACTAGAAGCTGTTAGGATATTCCTGGCATTTGCTGCATCCAAGAACTTCAAGGTCTACCAACTTGATGTAAAGTGTGCTTTCTTATATGGAGTGATTGATGAGGAGGTTTATGTCAAACAGCCACCTGGTTTTGTAGACCCTGATCATCCTGATTATGTCTGCAAGCTTGACAAAGCTCTTTATGGGCTGCATCAGGCACCCAGGAAGTGGTATGAGACACTATCTAAGTATCTCTGCAAGCATGGATACAGAAGAGGTACTATAGATGGAACCTCTTCATCAAAGGACAGGGAAATGACTTATTGCTGGTTCAAGTATATGTTGATGACATCATCTTTGGTTCAACTAATCCAAAGCTCTGCAAAGACTTTGAGAAGCTGATGAAGGACAGATTTGAGATGAGTTCAATGGGAGAACTCAACTTCTTTCTGGGAATTCAAGTGAAGCAGGTTGAAGATGGCATCTTCATAAGTCAGTCAAAGTATGTTCAAGACATACTCAAGAGGTTCAATATGACTGATTGTAAGATTGCTAAGACACCCATAGCCAGAAACCACTCCCTTGGTCCAGATCTTGAGGGGGAGTGTGTAGATGAGCACTTATACAGGGCTATGATTGGGTCTCTTATGTATCTTACAGCTAGCAGGCCTGATATCATGTTTGCTACATGTATTTGTGCAAGATATCAAGCCAACCCTAAGATGTCTCACTTAATCACTGTGAAAAGGATTTTAAGATACCTCAAAGGTGCTTCAACACTTGGTCTATGGTATCCAAAGAATCCAAATTTCAATCTGTATGCCTATACAGATAGTGATTATGGTGGTTGCAATATGACTGCAAAGTCTACATCTGGGGGATGTCAATTCCTTGGTGGAAGGGTGGTCTCATGGCAATGCAAGAAACAATCCTGTGTGTCTGCATCAACTGCTGAGGCTGAATACATTGCTGCTGCAAGCTGCTGTGCTCAAGTGCTTTGGATTCAAAATCAGATGCTGGACTATGGATTTAACTTCAAAGAGACTCCTATCCACATAGACAACAATAGTGCTATCTCTATCACTGAGAACCCTGTGCAGCACTCAAGGACCAAACACATCAACATCAGGTATCATTTAATAAGAGATAACTATGAAAAAGGATTAATTAAACTAGTCAAAGTTCATACAGATGAACAATATGCTGATCTGTTCACCAAAGCTTTTGATGAACAGAGATTTAAGTATCTGATATCAGCTATTGGGATGATTAACTTTGAGTAGACTTTTTATTAAAACTAATTCTAATTATTTCTTCTTAAAATATGTGTGTCCTAAGTTGTCTAGTTCATCACTTTCATAAGCTCATGTTTTCTTTGGATGTAAAATTCTTTTTGAAGACTTTCCTTAGATTCTTGAAAATTTCTGATACTTCGGAAGATAAAGATTTTATCTTCGGAAGAAAAACATGTCTTTAAAATAAATAACTGTCTAAGAGATTTTACCTTCGGAAGAAGTAAAGTTCATCTTCCGAAGCTTAAAATTCTTATCTCAGACACTTATCTATTTTCAAGAACCTTTTCCTTCCGAAGCAAAATTAACCTTCGGAAGCTTTGTTTATTTTCATACAAAGCATTCAAGGGTTTATTTCTCTTCCGAAGCATAAATTATCAAGACTCTCAGGAAAATCTTCCGAAGCCATTTTAGCTTCGGAAGCTTTTTAAATCAAAACTTCCGAAGACAAATAAACTTCGGAAGCTTTTCGAATTCCAAGAAAACTACTTTTTGAGCAAAAGTAAACTACTTTTTCAGAGGTGGGACCGACTTTCGGATTTCAAAGTTTATCCTCTTTCATTAACTTTGGTTCAAATCCCTTTTCATATAAATACCCAACGGTTCCCCCTCTTTCCCACTATCTTCCTCAATTCTACTGTTTCTCTAACCTAATTCTCTAAACCGCCTTTGCTTTCTACCTTTCTTCACCCTTAAGCTTCTAAAATGGCCAACCTTAACCGCAGAAACAACCCTGATTTCTCCATGCAACTACACAGGCAACATAATCAAGTTGCTCTGTTAAGCTCTGAGAAAGATGCAAGTTTCTCAGAGATTTGCCAATTCTTGACTCTGTCAAACTACTTCACCTCCCTGACCATTGATCCTCCTCTATATGAGGATCAGTTGCTTGAATTCTGGAAGACCTGCCAAGAGGTCATTATGGATGGGGAGAAGGCACTGTCTGCCACAGTGCAAGGGAGGACAGTCTTCATCACTCCGGCCATCATTAACCAACATCTACAGCTGGATGATGAAGAAGGTGAGGTGTCCTTCCCAAAAGAAGCTGTTAATCATTCTTTTGAGCAGATGGGCTATGAGGGAGATTTCTCTGTAAAGACCTTTAGGAAAGGGAAGGTCTCATCCCAATGGAAATTCCTGCTCCATGTGGTTATCCACAGCTTGTCAAACAAGCATGGTGGATGGGACCAGATTCCTGAGGATCTCTCCTTCATAGTTCATGGAATGGTTCAAGGGGTCAAGTTCAGGTATTCACAATTTGTTTATACTAATTTACTTGCAAACTTAGACTCCTTAGAGTATTACATGTTTCCTAGATATGTTCAACACATTCTCAACTGTGAACTGGGCTCACAGTTGAGGGAAACAGGTAATATTCTTAAATTGGGACAGATGAAGCCCGGCATCTTTAAAATAATGAAGAAGCCAACTGTAGGCTTCTCTGGGGTAGAAACAGCCCTAGTCCCAAAAATGTTAGAGCTCATTGCTCAAGGTGACAACCTAGCAACACAAGCTAGTGTTGAACCCACACCTCTTTTGTCCCTACCATTAAAAAGACCAGAAATCACCCTCACCTACCAAAGAAAATCCAAACGAACCCCTGCTCAGACTATTGAGTCTGTGCAGGCCCCCAAATACTCAACCTTACAGGAAGAAGTGGACACTAGAGCTCCCACTTCTCCTGAGGAGCAAACCACTCCCATTTTCACCTATCAGGGCTGAGGTTCCTCAAGCTCACCCTGATGAGCTCAATAGCCCAACAACCTTAAGCCTTCACTCTGAGTCTCAACACTCAAGTGGACAACCTTCAGGGGACAGCTACCATCCCCAGCCTTTGGATCTCAACCAACCAATTCCCAACCTATCCTTTTACACTGATGAAGACTTAGGATTCAGTGAGTACCATGAGTCTCTCTTCTCCTCCCCTACTCAAAGAGAGATGAGTACCTCTGACTCTCCTCAGTCTATCCCCCATCAGTCACCTGTTACTGAGGTGGACACTTCTGAACCTGTTCAGGATGTCCATATGGAAGAGGCTCTCACTTTTGAAAGTGATTACATCATTAAGACCTCAACCATGGCAACTCAGCCCATTGGCATCTCAACTGAGGCTGCCAGTGAGCAGAGGAAAACCAGCAGCCAAGAAACTCAAGCTGGTGGTGAGAGAGAGGACTTTGGTCCAATCATCTCATCCCCCAATGAATCTTCTGATGAAGATGAGGGGAATTTGAGACTAAAGGTGCAAAAACTGTCAAAAACATGCACCTATTTAGTCTCTAAGGTTAGTCACTTGGAATCTCAGGTGACTACCTTACAAAACAGGGTCAATGATCAGCAACTCCAGATTTCATATCTGCAGGAAAAACTAGCTGGGAGACCTTTAAGGAGAGCTCAACCAGGAACACAAGAACCTGTGGAAGTGATTGACTTATCCTCCAGCTCACCTATGCAAGTGGGTGATGCTACCAAAAAGGGGGAGAAAGTTGTTACAACCACAGAACCTGGGAGTTCTTCAGAGAGAATGGACATAGAGGACTCACCATCCTCACTTGCTGTTGTGCATTCTCAGCAACTTCCTCAAGTTCACATTAATGTGGACTCTATAGACTCTCTCATCAGGAGTCTCTTTGAGGAAGGCATACCAAGGGCTGTCTCATCTCCACCACTGGGAACTAGCAATCAAATCATAAGGTGGAGGTATGATGATGACAGAAGAGCCCTCATACTTCAAAGAGTTCAAGGCCAACAAGAAGTTTTTCAATTCCAAAGCCTGAGCTTTTATGAAAGACTGGATTTAGTCAACCTGCCACTTGTCAATCCAAGCAATTCAAGACAAGCTGACAGGCTGGCTCAAAGAATCCAAGACAGGATCATGGCAGAGTTCTCTCTAAGAAGGAGACTTAGGGAATCAGGCAATGTCATCGGTCAACTGGATGTTGAGGTGGACCCTAAGATTAGTTTCATAGGGGAAACCTTGACTGAAGGCCCAGTGACAGAACCTGAGACCCCTGTCTCATCATCAACAACTGCTGCTGAGGTCCAAACTCCATCTGAGACACCTGCTGGTGAAGGTGTTTCTCAGCCTCTCTCTGGCCAGAGCATGGAAGCTACTCCAAGCAATGAAGGCCAAGCTTCAATCCACCCTGAGTCACAAAGGTCTGTTGGTGACAAAGGGAAAAGGATAATGACTCCTGAGGAAATTGAGGAGGAAGAGAGAGAGAGGAAAAGGAGACTAAGGGGAGAAAGTTCCACTGGGTCATCTAGCTTCATGCAAGCTGCAATCAGGGCTGCCCCCAGACCAAATACTCAGGATGATGAGTTAAGGGCAGTCAGGATTACCTACTTACAGACCAGGAACTATGACATTGATGAGATCATCTCCCTCCCCTTAGAAGAACTAAATGAACTGGCTGACAGAGAAGTGTCAAGAGAGTTGAAGGAGAAAGAGGATGCAATGATACTTCTCCAACTCAAAGAGGAGAAGAGACAGAAAAGACTTTACAAGCATGCTCCTACTCTCTCACCAGTTCAAGAAAGTCCTGCACAGGAAGATGTGGCTCCACAAGAACCTCAGGTAGATAAAGAGGAAGATAGGATCAAGATGATCAACTACCTGAGTGCCACAGGCTTCTATCAGGCAGATGCACTTCTCCCTTTGTCCTATGACTTCATTGAGTTCGAGTACTTAAAGCAACTTGAGCTTGAGTTAGTCAAGGAAAGAAAGACAACCAAAAGAAACTAAGGGAAGAAGCTGCAAAGTCAAGGGCCACCATTCAAAAGAATGCAAAGAAGTCTGCTGACAGACAAAGAATGGTGAGCTTCTTGAAGCTGTATGGATTCTCCGGAAGGAGACTTGGCCCCATGTCTCTATCCACTATGGATGAGCATATTAGGGTGATCAAGCAGAAGATTAAGAGTGGAGAACTTATTGACTTGCACTCTCTTCCAAGTCAAGTCCCACCTGAAGTGGAGGTCAAGTTTGAACAACCAGAGACACCTCAACCAGCACCTCCAGCTGAGCCCCAGCAAGCTTCATCTTCTGATCCTAGGCAGGGTCAAACTCCCTCTCCTTCTGAACCTGTGAGGGAGGAACACCCAACTGAGAAAGACACTGATGATCAACATGGTGCTGCAGACCAGTCTTCTCAGTTAAAGACAACCAAGAGGAAGAAGAGGATGGCTTCTAAACCAAAGACAAAGAAGAAGAAGCCAAAGTCATCTACCTCTGCACCTCAGGCTGAATCAGATCAACCTGAGGAAGTGCATGATGAGGCAGCCCAATCAACTCCTATTCAAGTGGCTCCTCTAACTAGTGAGACACCCATCTTATCCTGGACATACTCTACCAATCCAGAGAGATGGACTGTTATCAGAGATCAAGGTGTTGAGAATGTCTACTCATGGCAAGACATAATCAACTTACCTCTGCATGATCTCTTTGAGATGAGAAGATACTATGAAAGTCTTGATGATCCTGACCATCTCATGAAGAAAGGAATGGTCCTGATTGTACTGAAGACTACCAACATTTGAAGATCTTCTAAGTGTTTTGGTAGCATCAGCCTAGGGGGAGTTTGTAAGGATTCCTGAAGTCTGATGCAACCCAAAACAGCTTAAGTGTCTCAGCAACATGCACTAAGTACTGAAGTGAAGAATGCTTCGGAAGTTTTACACAAAGCATTAGAAAATACTCTAAGTGTAAAATCTTCCGAAGCCAAGACCAATATCTTCCGAAGCCAAACATGAAGTCTTCCGAAGCTTCAGAGACAAAGTCTTCCGAAGCCTCATCCTATGAAGACAGATTTCTTCCGAAGACTTTTAGTACACATGCTTTATCTGATGTACTGTTCCATAAAGCACCTTTTCCGCTGCATCTCTGTAAAGTCACCAACTTACATGAGTTGGTGAAAAGGGCCTTGCTTTTGGTAACTGTACATTGAGGTCTTGAGTCTTCAACTTTCCACTTTATGTACTTTATCCTTTTTGTATTGTATAAGGATGTGAGCTATGGCATGTCATAGTCACAAGGTCAAAAGGCAGATATGCCTTTTGATCCTACAATTGATTTTGTTAGTGTCTAGTCAATTGTATCCAGCTGGCTTTCAAAGTATGGCCGGCTGTAGGTTGTAGTATAAGTATTTCAAGTTCTTGTATCTTTTCTTTATGCTTTGTAACACTTGTAAAAGAACTTGAGAAAGCAATATACTGCCTCCTTGAAACCCAACTCTCTTGTTCTGTCTCTTTACTTTACTTGTGTTCTTTGTATCACTTTGGTTACCCAGTTCACTGTTTGATTAGAGCTTAGTTATTCTCCTCATTGTGTTGTTGTGTTGTAATTGTGGTCAAGCCCTTAAACGGTCCTGCACTACTGCAGCGGCGCCCCTTGCTCCGGCTTCTCTTCTTGTGCTCCGGTGAAACTTATTGACTTGTGGGGTTGAAAATATATTATATATATTGTGATTTGTTACTTGTGAGATATATTATATATTTTAATAATTGTGAATTTGTGATATAATATTGTGATATTTATGTGTTAAAATATTTGATTTTTAACTTTTAAAACACTTAATTGTTATTTTTATGTTTAGTTAATTATGTTTGAAGTATACTAATCTTAACTATATATATAATTTATGAAAAATACATATAAAATCTCCAAACCGATTAATCCCGATTAATCCCTAGTCCCCACCTCACCGCCCGACTAGCGCCTATCGATTTTTACAACACTGGTTGTAACTATGTGAAATATAAATGAACAAACATAAACGAATACAAATATTTTACAAACACGAATAAAAAGGTTTTTTTCATTTAACTGCTCGTATCCATTGGATTCATTTACATGACTATAAATTTTTTTAGAATTATGTGAAAATTATTTTTAGTAAATGCTTAATTAAATATGTATTTATAGATAAGCACAAATTGATAACAATTTTCTTAAAAATATCACTTGTCAAAAATACATTTTTTTTTTGAAATTTAAGATAACAAACTTCTCGTCAAACAGTTCAAACTTTATCAAATCATACCGAGAACTTCTTCAACAGTGAGTCGGTCGTACGGGTTTTGGTCAAGCATGCCCTTCACGAGTTTCTTCGCATCTTCGGAGACCTTTTGCCAAGGGTCCCTTATAAAGTTTATGTCACCCTTGATTATTGCTTGAGCAATTCCCTCTTCAGTTTCTGTAATTAGTGATTCCATACAGATGACCAAAATGTGAGGATTTTGCTGCAATTTATAATATTCCATTTTTTAGGATGTAGAGAGAATGATATATATAAAACTTTTGAATGTTCAATTTAGCCCTTATAGTTTGATCTAATTACATAAGGTACTTATAAAATATACATACATACCTGCCCAGAAAGGAGGAGATCCACAAAGCAAGATGTAGAGGATGACACCGGCACTCCATACATCGATTTCTTCTCCGTAATTCCGTTTTAGTACTTCCGGTGCCATGTAAAACGGGCTTCCGACGAGCTCCCTAAATCTTTGGCCTACAACCAAATCAATATGATGATAATATTGGATATCAGCTTTAAGACACATTTTCTGAATTGACTAATTTTGTAACTAAAAGCCTGAAAGACACAATATGACTTTTTATTTTGAATAATAACTATATTGTCATTTCAATATGTCTAATATGATTTATATCTGTTATACCACTTCATATGTATCATCTATCTCACTTGTAATTTGGTACTGTTTTATACAATACTATATCGTATATTATGTTGTACAATACAATCCTATGTTAGAGGTGAGACAAGATGATGAAACATAGAAAGTGGAACAACAAACTCGAGAGCATATCAAGCCATGTTATATTCTTTAGTTCTCTATTAAAACATTTAACTCTTTATTTAATTTTATCTTTAGTTCACAATCTTTTTATAATTTCATCATTATCTCAAAAACTAATAGATAGCAACAACAAAAGAGGTAAGTAGAATTTGTTTTTAGGACATACCGGGCTCAAAGAATATTGAGAGACCAAAGTCGATTGCTTTTAGAGATGCGTGTTCGCCTTCATGAGCGTACAAGAAGTTTTCAGGCTTCAAATCACGATGTATAACTCTATTTTTGTGGCACGTCTACAAAATATTATCATATCATAGTAAATATGTATAAAAGCGAATCATACGGATGTACATATAGTTTATAGAAGATATAATAAAGAGGAGCTATAATAATTTGTTTTATGATTTTCTTGTAGTGATAGAGTACGAAGTTTTACATAAATCAAAATCTAATTATATTTGGAGACAGAAAGGAACCATTAAAGTTTGAGCTAACAATTTAAAACCTAAAATAAGCAATGGGAGTGCATTTTGTGACCTATAATTCTAGGGTTGACAATTATGACCATTTATTAATAGTTTGGTTGATTTTTTAGTAAAAAACGTTTACTTATAGATGAATTTGAGCCCACTAAAGTTATATAACAAACAAGTAATTAATTAGGGTATGTTTGGTAATTGTTATGGATTAATGTAATAAACGAGATAATAGAATGGACAACACAATGAACTTTATTATTTTTATCTGAATTTATTTTAATTAGAATCTATTTTAAACCGAACTCATGTTGACCCGTTACACAACTCGATCAACTTGTTTTTCAAGGCATATTGATATTATATCCCACTATAGCAACCTAAGTTCATTTTCAATGCAAGATCCATCAAAACCTATATATTGCATGCATAAAGATTTCAAGAAATCACGTAGGTTTTACTATCATAATATATATCATTTAGCTTAAAATCCAACAACTTACTATAGAACACAAAGATAATACTAATAATAATAATATTATTATTAACCTGAACAACTTCAAGAATGGTTTTGATAACAAGGGCTGCAGCTCGTTCTGTATAATGACCTCTAGCAACAATCCTATCAAAAAGCTCACCACCTTCACAAAGCTCCATGAGTAAATAAATTGCATCTTTATCCTCATAAACATCTTTATAACTCACAATATTAGGGTGCAAAGGCATATGTCTCATGATAGCCACCTCTCTCCTCACATCTTCAACATCAATCTCCGCCCTCAGTCGGCTCTTCGAGATCTTCTTGCATGCAACTGTTTCGCCCGTTGTTATATCGTGGCATTCGTATGACACCCCAAACTCGCCCCTTCCGAGCTCTTTTCCTAACTTGTAACGTTGGAAAATGTCCTTTCCAGCTGTATCCCTGATGACACGAACCGGACGTATGAATCTTGGGGCTTGATGCCGTTTCGCGTGTTGGGGCCGCGATTCGTGGGCATGGGGGTTTTGGGGTCTTCTTATGGAGCTTGTGTTGGGAATAGACACACAACCCCCCATTGATGATGATGATTATGATGATGGTGATGCAATTAGGGTTTGTTTGGATGATGAATTAGGGGTGTAAAATCACCTTTAGGATTGGATGATAGAAATGTTTGGAGTTATGGTGATTTGAGGTTGGATGGTTTAATTTGTGGTTCTTTAACATTAACAAATCCCTAATTAATTCCGTAGATTTTGTAAATTAGAGGGGACACAATTTTTTTACTTTTAAGGTTCAAGGGGTTGAATATCAAGGTTTAAGAAAGGGGTTCAATCGTGTCGGGTTTCAGATTGAAAAGTAAAATAGACCGAATATGATTTTTCTTATTGTAAATTTATTTTTTTTATGTAAACAAATTTGTTTTAGCGGTTTAAGAGCATAAATCAAAGATCTTCTCTAATAAAATAAAATAACTTTTGCCTCATGTTATTTTATCATAATTATTTTGTAACATGTTACTGTCATAATAAATCAATTTTTTGATGATGTTAATCAATGCTAAAGATATTATATATACTTTCTAAACTATAAAATACAATTTTGTTTAATAAAAAACATGTTTCTTATAAAACAATTTTTAAAAAAAATTATGAAAAATAAAGGTTTTTGTTTAAAAAACAATATTTATTAAAATAGAATGTTTAAAAAAATATTTTTTCCAAAACAAAAGTTTTTAAAAATGAAAGCTCAAAAAGTGACGTGATTATTTTATTAGTTAAGGTAGTTAATTACAAATAATTTTAATCACATATTATCTTAAAATATAATTTATAATTTCTAAATACTGAATTTTAACTGTTAATTTAATATTTTCATTCAACGTGTGTAGTACATGAATTTCTAAACGAGTTTATTAATAAAAAAATCTGTAACCAGTCACTTAACTACCTTAATGCTTAACGTAGAAGTGAAACAAAAAAAAACAAGGTGGGAATCAAAATTGGTTTTTAACCCGCCTCAAAACCTTTTAAAAATCTGGTTTAGACCTGAACCAAAACAGTAGGGTTGATATCAATTTATAACCAATTCCAACAAAAGTCGATTAAACCAAACCAAATTAAACATACCCTGGTTTTAAAACCAACCACTGCTAAACCAGACCCATCATACACTCCCAAAAACCGGTATCGAAACAAACCGGTTTAACTCAAAACCCGAGACTTACCAGGTTTGACCGAACCCGAACCGGTTCTGAAAAAAAGTTTATGGGTGGCAAACTGACCCACATCAAAAGACCCAATGCAGCAATATGTTTAAATTCAAACTGATTAGCACACGATTACTTAGTGCCCGACAAACACGAGTAAAGTTCCAAAAGCCAATAAAACAACCCACCCTTTGTATTACCAACGCGGGAAATTCCACCACGGCGACCACCGTACCCACGGTGGCGCTTCCACCGGACACCCACCACCACCACCACTTCACCACCAAGGTATTTCATCTTCAATTCCCTACATTACAGTAATACAATCTTGTTAAATTCAAAGAACCTTCAAGAATCTTGTTACAAAAACTTCAATTTCTGATCAAATTGATGTAATTTATGATCAAATTGGTGTAATTTGTGTGTAGATTCTGCTTCACAAAGCTGGATATGATGTGATTTGATTTCGTATGGTTATCTGTTTGTAGATCAATTCAGTATGTTGCTGACATAAACACCTGTTTGACCAAATGTTGGATCTTTGAAGCTTCTTTTTGACCTTTTCAGTTTGATTTCTTCAAGTTTTCTTGTTTGAACCAGCATTTAGTCTTGTGGGTCAATCATATTATCTCATTTTCTTTGATATTTTGTACTTAAATCTGTATTTTATGACCTTAACAGTTGAATTTGAATCACAGTGTTCATGATGGTGTGCATTAGTAATGACCCACAAGAACTTAACTTAGGATTACTCCAAATCGGTGACACGGGTCCTCGTGTTTCTAGATCAAGATTCAAGGCTTTCAAGGAAGAAACTGAGGTTAAAGATGGTGAATTTGCTGTTACTTTGAGGAAAGAGGAACTACTTGATCGTGATAACTGCAGGTGGTTATCGAGAACTGGTGCATCGTCTCCATCATCGTGTCGTAAAGATAATGATATGTTTAGTTACATGGATCTAAAGATAGATGCATGGTACATTTCATTATTATCTACACAATCACCAACATCAGATACAATTTTAAGTACAAAAGTTGCATTCTTTGATGGTTCTAGAGTAAATCCTATCGAAGAGGCGTCTTTAGTTCTTGATCAAAGGAAAAAACCTGATGAAAACATATTTTTTCATGAGAATTTAGAGGAAGAAGAGGTGGTTTTGTGGCTAAAGAATGAGTTATATGATGATGGTTCAGAATGTTACAGTCAAACTTTGGAGAAAAGGTCAAAGTCAAAGTTAACATATTTTACTGATAGCAGTGATGATCATGAACAATCCTTATTTTCTTCATATTCTAGCTCTGATTACTCATCAGAAGTCATGGATTTGGAAGAAATTAGTACTGATAAACCACTTTTTTGGCCACATAATTCAGCATCTGATTGGAGTTCAGAGACTCAATGGAACTACTTCATTATGTCCCCGCGAAAAGATACATACAGAGTTGGTAGTAATAATCTTTACCCAAATGCCCATAATCAAGAACTGAAGTCCGAACAAGGCTGCAACAGAAGACGCGCGTTTGGAACACGCTCTGATGTTTTTGATCTAAACAACAAACATGAAATGAAAGACAGTAAGAGGATAAACAATGAGGCTCATTATGTAGCTCTTGAAGACACTAAGATTAGAACACCGGTTTTTTGGCCATCTAATTATGCGTCCGAATGGGATTTAGACGCAAAATGGGATCTTTTAACGATATCACCACGAAAAGATGTTTATTACAGATTTTGTAAGTCACCAAAGACATGTTTAGATAGTCATGAAAAGATGAATATAAAAAAGGGTTGCAACAGAAGGATTGAGTTTAGCAAGGACTCAAAACCGCCATCAAACATGACGAAAAGCGCGAATACAGTAGCCACAGAGCGAGTGGAAGTTGACCGTTTGACCAAACCGTCCGGGACTTGACGAATGTGATGGACATGAAGGTATTGAATCTGAATTCAACAAAGATGATTTCTCTTTATGGTTTGGTTAACACAACCCGAACAGACTCGGGTCAAACCGGCCTCTTAGTCGGTTCAGTAACCATGGATTAAACCATGTCCGGTTTTGTGAAAACCGGGATTAAAAAGGTTTGCTTGTTATTATAGATTTATTTTATATTTTTTATATTTTTAAATCTTTAAATTAAGTATGATGTTATCGGTTTATAAAACCGCTTAAAGGGTGCATTGTAATAAAAAGAGTGATCGGTTTGATGACTGGTACGGCTTTTAAAAAAATGGTTCTCTTTTGTTCAAATTCCACAATTTGCGGTTTCTCAAACATTTGTGTGTTTGAGGTTCTTTGTTTTGACATGGTAAGAGTTGGGTAACGTTTCAACTGCACATATAATATGTTATCTTTTTTAGCTCGATTTGTTTATAAAGTTCAGGTAGTTTTTTAAATTCAAGCTCGGTTTGTTTATTATTTGATAATTTATACACTTTCATTTATTATTAATTATTACAAAAATCTTTAATTATAATTTTATATATAACATAAATATATATTTAATATACTAAATAAAAGTTATATAAATAGTAAGCATGTATATGCCCGTGAGCTAGCTCAAACTCGTTTATTAAACAAGCTTATGTATGAGTCCGGAGCTCATTTAAACTCAGCTTAACTTTTAGCGAGCCGATATTGAGTAGGAACTGGTTTTTGTGTTCCACTACTTCATTGAACGAATCTATGTTGGGCTGCAGCCTGCAAGTGTTGCTCATCATTATGGGCTAAACAGGGGCTGTTGAAGCCTGTTACAACTTACAAGCAAGCTCTGTTTCATTTCGATCATATTGGGCCAAGTTAAAATCTTGTTTGTGCTTGTTTACCCATGGGCCATAAGCCCATTAGGCAATATAGAGAATTTACATCACTTCTGTTATTCTGTGGGCTGTAATGTTGTATAAGTGTAAGGAGCTGTTTGGTAACCTTTTAATCTGTCTTTTAATGGTTTAGATGTCTGAATGGTTCAGTATTTAATTGTTCAGACTATTTGTTTCGTAAGCAAATGTCTGAATGATTCAGACATTTGCCTCTGAATGGTTAAGCATTATACTAATGCTGAATGGTTAAGAGGTCTAATGATGAATGGTTAAGACCTCTTATCTGAATTGGTCATACATTTGCATTTGAATAGTTAAGCGATATACAAGCTCTTAATGGTTCAGACCTCTTAATGGTTAAGCATTTAATGATTCAGACCTCTTATTGGCTCAGCATTTAATCATTCGGAAGTTGCCAAACAACCCTTAAGCCTGTAACTGTTTGATATCTAGGAGATAAGAAATATTGATGATCCAGTGATCATTTTCCTATAGCCTTTTGTTTTAGTGGTATCTGGTCCCACTAAAATGGTACAAGTTAAGTCCTATAAAATAAAACAATATGTGGATTTTAGTTGTAGATTTTATGGTTGTACGTTTGTCGTTTAAATAACTGTAGGTATAATTTAACTTATGTCAGTTAGTCATACGCTTATGTGCTCACTTTTGGTAGCTTGGGGTGGGTTTAAAAAGGTGATTAAGAGGCTGTTTGATAATCTTATGCTAAGCCATGAAAAAGTCTGATTGAATTAGAAGTAGTGTTTAAATCATTCACTATAATTCTGAAACTTACCCATTAAGAAACTGAATAAAGAAATATAATGTGACTTTTAAATGAACTAAAATACTCTATTTCTAACCGATTCAGAAGTAGTCTTTTAATGTAATTATTGAAAGGCTACCAAACAACCCTAAAAAATTACTATGGTTCAATTTTGACGCATGAGATCACTACCGTTGAATATCGGTGACTTGTTTAACCGTTGGATCTATTTATTTTCCTAAAAACACATATTTAAAAACATTATTATAGTGCATATTGAATAATGAAACCACATGGGTCGCTAAAGCATTAGTTTGCCTCTAATATGATTACAAGTACGACTCAAACGAATTAATTTTAAATGTTTAGTTGAATTCTTCAACTATTTGATTGTTAAATATAATAGATGGCTTTGATATTCCATCAAGAAAATAATAATATTATCCCAAGATTTGTTGATTTCGTGTACACGTCTCCCTTTCATGGCAGCTTCATTCCTTTTATAAGGTAAATATAATACACGATTACACGGTTTGTGAATTTCTTATCTTATATTTAAATTGTAATCATTGCTTCATAAATAAACATAATCCTCATGATTAACCTAATCATCAATTTAATTTTGGACAGTAGCGTTGTGTTCCCAAGTTTTATTTAAAGAAATGAAAGGAATAAGAGAAAAAGTAAAATAATTGTGTTTTAAATTTTTTTATAAACACAAACAAGTGAAAGAAAGTAAAAGAAATTGGAAGTAAACTTTTTAATAATCTTTATTCTTAGCTGTTCTTATGAAGCGAAAAAGAAAGTTTTAGCTGTTCTCATGAAGCGAAAAAGAAAGTTTTATGTAGAATTTTTATTTATTTATTATTTTACCAATCCAACCTAATTCATTTAAAAGATTAGAAGTGTAACAACATCATATTAGCTTTGAGATGTGGTTTAAGGTAAAAATCAAATACGACAATTATCTCCCTCTAATTAAAAGTGGCCGGTTTGCTTTGTGACGGTGAAATTGTTTATCCTTATGTTACCTTCCTCAGACTCTATTAATAATTCTGTTACGAGTGAGACTTTATTAGATGATGTGTTTGTTTGTTAATTACAAGTGGTTCACATTTGCTCATAATTAAATCTTTATCTATTAAAAAGATACAATTTTAAATCTAAGAGGTTGAACACAAAGAAAAGCAACCGAGCAACATATGATACATACAATAATGAAATGAAATTCTTATTATTACCAAACATTGTGAAGATCAAACAACACTAATCGGAATCGGACCATTATTTCTTGTCTTTCTTCTAGCCTTCAATAATTTCTTTACAACCCAAGTTATAAAGAAAATAGTGTGATTTAACGCAAACAACAAACACAAAAGCCACCATGCGAAAGACATGATGTAAGTTGTAGGATTCACCCACGTATCCGGAGACATGTTGGCTATCTCGCGTATGTATGTGACCGCCACGAAAAACATGATGCAAAGTGTCATTAGATTGAGTACCCACAAACAAAACATGTTCCTTAAAGGGATGCCACTTAGCAACACCACAAAAATCATCAAAGAAAACACCATGATAATCGTATTCTCGATCACAAAATCATTGAACGGTCCAATGTCTGGTTCGGTTTTAACTGCATTACCTAGAGGCCCGTCTCTTGAATTCATGAACGTGCCTCCTGGTGGGTGTAGCCCAGAGTAGAACGCTGATGTTGCCACTACTATCGTTGCAAGCATCAAAATCCCACGTTGTTTCTCCAACCAGTTTCCATTTCTTGACATCAATTCTTTCGGTTTGCTCTCAAGATTGGTAACACTTTGTGACGAATTGGATGTGATTCGCGTATGAAGCGATTTAACATCTTTAGCTCTCGGGATGTTGGCTTCCACAAGTAAAGTTCGGATCTCTAGCGCTTCAAAATCCCGCGGATAATGATCAAGAACATCCAATGCTGTGAACCCATGTTCATTAACAATTTTTCTGTTTGTTCTGATACTTGATTTCTGAAGCAAATACTTCACAGTCTATACACAACAATAGAACCCAGATATGTAATGATAGAATTAATTAATAAAAAGTTGAGCTAATAATCAAGTAAGAAAGTTGTTGCTAATAAAAAGTTGCTGCTCATGAGTTACTTGAGATCGGGTTGTTGGATTCTTGAATCTAGCCGAGCTTAAACGAGTTTTAGTACAAGTTTGAGCTTAAAATAGAGCTTAGTTAATAAACAAGTTTGGGCTTGAGCTTACCTAAGCCTAAATAAGATTGTTTTTATATAAATATAATAACTTTATTTTATAAAATAAAAAAAATTTACATAATAAATATATTATTTCCATAAATATGAAACAAAATACTAAATAACTGACACTTGTTACTTGTATAAAACTCTACATACAAAAAATATAAATAATTATGTGTATGATAAAACAATTAAATAGTTAATAGATAATAAACAATTAAATGGTTAATAAAAAAAATAATTATGTGTATGATAAAACTACCTGAACTTGCTTATGAACAGCAGCTAGGTGCAAGAGGGTGTTCCCATTAGAATCTGTCACCACTGCAAGCTCATCTTCATTCCACAATTCACACAGCAATTTCAATGCTTCAAAACTATTATAATAAATGCATGTATGCAAAATAGTCTCCCCATTTTCTTGCAATTCTCTACCGACATCAGGTTTTGTTTGAACCAAAAGTTTAATAATATCCAACTGTTCATTCTTGACAGCATAATAGAGAGGTGTTCTTCCATCTTGATCACGAAAACCGCATCCTTCAGCACCAATAACCTGCAAAAGTTCGCGAACGATCTCCACGTGGCCTGCGCTTGAGGCCAAGTGAAGCGGGGTCCGCCTTGTGGAATCAAGGGACATGGCGAGTGTCGGTTTTTTAAGCAGAAGAAGCTTAACGAATTCGAGGTGGCCTCTCATGGCTGCAATGTGCAAAGGAGTTTCACTGAACCGAGTTAGTGTAACTCGGTCCAGAACGAGTTCGTCTTTCTCGAGCAATTCATCGAGGGCTTGTATGTTTCCTGTTAAGGATACTTCAAACAGGTTTTTGTCCATTATTTTGATGGTCATTAATTTTCTGTAACAAAACACATCATATATATAGATGGATATTGTAAGATAGAAGTTGGGTTCTGGTTGGGATGTTTCTTTGACATTTCTTAATACCTTGACTTTGTCAAAATGTTTTGAAGTCAACTCTCATTGCTTAATGCAATGGTTATTAATATTCGAGCTTATCAACTGAATGCATAAATTAATCACAATGATGATTTGAGTATACATGATTATCTATTTAAAATGAAGTTTTATTAGGGATAATTAACAATTCCTTGGGAACGTGAAAGTACATGTATGTGGATGTATTATACCTTACAAACCATGAACCAAGTTTTTTTTTCTTTCTAATAATCATCTTAAAGTTATAAAAGTTGAGAACAAAAGGATGAATCTCACATAGAATCAAGAAAGGAAAGAATTCACATATAAATTCGTTAATATTAATAGGAGAAAATATTATATGAGATATATTATACAAATGAAAGAATTCACATATAAAAGAATTCTCATGTTATTTTGTGATTCTTTCCTGAGAATGTCCCAATGAATAGAGTGAGATGGCATAAACAGAAGGCAAAAGGAATCACTTTATTTAGCATAGTATGAACTCTTCCTGTATTTAACTATTTTAATTATTTAAAGTGGGAACCAATTATTGATAATCTTCTATTTATAATACAATTATAATATGATACTAATGAATACAATATATTTACAACAAACTATAATTATATATCGACCGTCTCTAATATACCTCAGTTTAAGGTGGAGGAGAAGACTTGAGGCAACCCTTCTATGAAGATGTCGACCATTTTATATCAAGAAGGGACATGTAAGATAAGGACTTGACCGTGGCAAACTTGGTCACCAACAAAATGGATGTCGATTTTGATGTTGTTTTGTGTGTTGATGTCGTATATGATTTCCCGTCATGCATATCATGCTCACATTATCATAATAAAGTTGTGACAAGCGTTGAGAGAGGCGTGGGGGCAATTTCGAGAAGAAAGACGTAACCAGAATATTTCGGCAATCACATTTGCAACCCCATATTTTTTCCTTCGGCTAGATCGAAAGGTGGTCATTTGATGCTTAGAAGACCACGACAAAAGATTATTTCCGAAGTATATGTAGTAACCGGAAGTGGGCATGCGGTTGTCTGGGCAACACACCCGATCAAGATTTATCAGGAAATAAGGGAGGTCAAGGAACCACGACGCAAAGTAAAGACCAAGAGAGAAGATGTGGGAGCGTGCATATGCATGCACACTTGTTGAACTGCGTGTCTGGTCTGATGAAGATCAAGTATTGCAGGACTCCCAACAACAATATGTTGTAGGATCATCAATTAAAACTCCATCAGTCGCAACAAGTTTCCCGGCTAGGTTATGGATCGGGTTACACTTTTCCATGTTTGTCATGTTTAAAAATCTAGTTGCATACTGTTGTTAAGATAAAAATAGGCTATTAAAGTCTCGAGTGACAGATATTCCAAGAAAATAGCTCAAGGGATCAAGGTATTTCATAGCAAACTCAGAAGAAACCGGAGCCATTGGATGCTTGAAAACATTAAGGATGCTGTGAGAATAATGTCGTCCACCAGAGTTGTATCCAGTCCATGCTTAGAAATAAAAAGAGATCACAAGAGTCGTGATGAAACCAAAGTAATCGCATAACATGTGAACCGTTGATACCAAGCTCTCAAGGCCTATTTGAAACCATATTAAAATTTCTTCTTGAAGTACCATTTCCCTACCTAGCATCCCGAAACCCCATGAATTGGTGCATATAAATCGTCTCTTAAAAGTTTCATGAAGAAAAGTGTTCTTCACATCTAATTATTCAAGAGCTGGATAACACAATAGTGAGATTTGTTCATATAGTAGCTGGTGTTTGTATAATAGCCTATTTAACAACTAGACTAAATGTTTCCGCACAATCCACTATTATCATCTAAGAATTGAACATAGTATTGGCGGCCATCCGAGCTTATAATCGGTGAAGTCCATAAGCCATTAAGGATGATACCAAATGGAGATAATGCCCAAGAAACAAAATCATTTAGAAGGTAGCTTTACAAAATTGCCAAAAGAAATAGAACTTTGTTGTTTTAAAGACGAAGTAAATTGGATGAGGGATGTCCCAAGAGAGAATGCCAAAGATTCAACTCAAAGATGTCCAATGAAGAATAAAATTCACTTCCGAAAGTACTTCACAAGAAAACCAAATTTGTCAAACTCAATGGATATATTAGCCTTGAGCTTTATGAGCCTTAGGGTTTATGAACGTTAGGCTTCCTTATCCTTTATAGATAGGCTTTAAGCATTGTGGGAATGAGCATTATAGGACTTGTGATTTATGTGGCTTTGGGATGTTATATGGCCTTTAAGCCTATATATTATAGGATTTTGACATAAGGACTCGGACACTAAACAATAGGTGTTTAGGCCTTAGCCTTAAGGCTTTAAAGGCAAGGCTTCGTAGGCCTCACTCTTTATGTGCCTTGAGTTTTATAGGTTTAAGCTAAAATCTTCAACTTTTGTGATTCTTGAATTATAGGCTTTGGATCTTACACGCCTCGAGCTTTATTGAACGTGGGCTTTTTCACCATTCCTAAGGCATTATGAACCACACCAAACGTTTAAGCAGAAGGAGGGCATCATGGCCCTTTTATGCTTTAGTGGCCTTATGAACACATTCAACCCGAGCCTTGGACCTTCTGTTTTTGGCCCTAGGCTTTAGGTTTTATGGTCCTTATGAATATGGGCTTCATAAGCCTTAGGCTATTAGCCTTTAGAGTTTATGCCAATGTTGTAAAATTCGCTAGGCGCTAGTCAGGCGTAAGGGTAACGACTAGCAATTAATGAAATTAGTCAGTTTGGGATTTTCATATATAATTTTAAATTATATATATATATATATATATATATATATATATATATATATATATATATGTATATATATATATATATGTATATATATATGTGTATATATATATATGTATATATATATGTATATATATATATATATGTATATATAAAAATGTTTAGTTTAATATATACAAACATATCTTTGAGTTCACCAGAATCTTACCGGATTTTGGAAATACGTCGATTAAGGGACGACTAGATCCATGTTTTTCCTGATTTTGACACCGATTAGCGACTTTAGGTACCGATTAGCAAGAAGGTCCTGATCTCTGACTAGTCGCCGAGTATTCGGCGGTCTAGTCTAATTTTTACAACATTGGTTTAGGAATTAGAGTTTGAACTTACACCATGTGGTTTAGGCTTATGGTATTAGATCCGGGATTCTTAGGCCTTACACTTAGGTTTAGGCTTGATTTTTATGCTCGTTGGGCTTTATGGGTCTTAAGCTTAGCCTATGAAATGTTTCGGGATGAAGCCGACTTGACTCAGTTTGACCCCTGCAAAAGGAAACACCCTTTGAGCTGTTACTTAACATAGCACATGAAACTAGTAATCTTGAAAAAAACAATATACACAAGTCTATATGCAACTAACTTGATCAATTTAATAAAGAAAACAAAGTTCATAAATAGAAAAACATATCATGTGTAATCTTTCACCGATGTTGTAAAAATCGGTCTAGACGGCCGTTTCATCGACGATTAGTCGTTAATCAGCCGCCAACCTTAGAATTGACCTAATCGATCAATTAATCGCTATAGAGTCAAAGGTGGTCAAAATTCGACCCTAGGCGGTCCTAATCGGCCAAAAATCAACGAGTATCAAAATTGTTACTATAATCCTTTAGTTTTCCAGAATTTACATCGGAATTAAAGGGCAGTCTCAAATGAAAACAAACGAATAGTTATACAGAATCATTAACCAAGAAAGGGTTGATATTATAACCTCACTGGCTGTGTAGCCCACGGATCGAAATTGTTACCTTAATCCTCTAGTCGTTGAGTTCAATATTGGAAGTTTAGGTCAGTCTCAAATGAAAACGAATGAGAGTTATACAGAACAATAAAGCAAGGGAGGATCGAGATTGTTACCTTAATCACTTAGTATCCCAGTGGTTGAAATTGTACCTTCACTGTTTAGTCACCAAAATCAAGATCAGCATTCAATAGTAACTTAGAATGAATAAAATGATAAAAAAAAAAAAAAAACTTATACCGTGAACTATAAACAAAGAGTGGGTCGAAATTGTTACCTCAATTGTTCTAGCAGCTGTAGATTAAAATTGTTTCTCGTGGCTAAATTAAGGACAGCCTCGAATGAAAACTTAAACAGTACATTAACCAAGGGAGGGTCAAAACATTTACCTTAATTGCTAACTACCCCATAGATTGAACTTGTTATCCTAAAATTTTTAGCCATCTCGGCCATTCCACACGCTGCCTAGCACCCGGTCTAGCCCATTCCTCGAATGAAGTTTTTATGTGATCCCTATCTACCAAAATTTTTACTTCTGGTTCCGGCGAACGAATAATCATTGAGTCCTCCTCTTTCCGGACAACACAGCTCGACTGCTAGATTCAATATCAGAATTTAAAGGCAATCTCAAATGAAAAAAAAAATAGCTATACTAAATAATCAACAAAGGGAGAGTAGAAATCGCTACCTTCAATAGCTGAATAGCCCCTAGATCAAAACTGCTATATCAATCCTTGCCATAATCAAGGAATTTAAAATCAAAACTAGACTATCAAATAAAATAGTATTTGTATTTAGTCTATTAAATACTTGAAAAGATAAAAACTTTTGAACGAGTTTAGAATTTAAGGGTACTTTCAAATTGTGAACAGTTATACAAAACGATAAACCAAGGCAGGGTGGAAATAGTTACCTTAATTGTTGAGTAGACCAAGGATAGAAATTGTTACACTAATCCTTTAGTCGCGAGAAGATAAAATTTAATGGTAATAATGAATGAAAAAAATACAACTATACAAAATGATAAACTAAGGGAGGGTTGAAATTTCACATGAATCAAGAGGGCATTCTCAAATGAAATTGAATGTCGGTTAATACAACTCATAAACAAAGGTAGGCGCAAAATAATTACCTTAATCACTTAATAGCATATGGATCGAATTTGTTGCCTTAATCTTGTGGTTGCTGGAATCAAGATCAAAATTTTTAAGTAAACGAAAACGACTAAACGGTTATATAGAACAATAAACCTAGGGAGGTCAAAATTGTCGCCTTCGTGACTGAATAGTTAATGGATAGAAAATGTTTTCTTTAGTTACCAAAATCAATATCAAAATTTAAGGGCAGTCAAGAAAGAAAACAAATGAAATCATATACAGAACGATAAACTATTACAAATCCACATTTCATCCAAAGTTTACCTTATAACATTAAACTTGTCAAGTCATCTCATTAAAGGATTTGAACTTTTGTACAAGAAATGATCGAGGATAACCGAACCGACCTGCTTTCACCAATTACCAAACCCAAACTATTTTACCACCTCTGGTCAAAAAGAAGACATCCAATAAATCTTGAGATCATAAAGGAGAATAGTGGTGTAGAATTTGTACCATAATTTATATTTCACAACATAGTTTTAAAAAGTTCAAAACTCTTGAAAAAAAGTGTTCGGCATCAACCCAACCAACTTGTTTTGATTAGCATAAAATTTGTTACCCATTTTGGACCTGCCACGTTTAACCAATTTCCCTACTCGCCCATATTGCAAATTTGCACACCTCTAAATCTTAGCTAATAATAGTTAAAAAATTGCAAATATCCTCTCCAGTTTATTAAAAGTGAAGTAAAAAATCCCTAGATACATGATTAATAAAAAAAACTAAAACTTTTTGATAAAAACCTACCGTTTTGACCTAGCCACGTCTTGACCAATTCCCCAACCCACTTATTAAATGTACACCTCAATGAATTGTATTTCTAAATGCATAAAACTTTCAAAGTCAAATTAACAAAAAAAAATTAGACTATCAAACAATACAAGTATTTGTGATTATTTTACTAAAACTTAAAAGATAAAAAAAACTTTTGCACAAGAAGTGTTCAGTATTTAAGGGCAAACTCAAATGGTGAACAGGTAGTTATGCAGAACGATAAACCAAGGCTTGATGTAAATAGTTTACCTTAATCGTTAAGTAGCCCAAGGAAAGAAATTGTCACCTAGATCATTTAATTAGTTGTGAGAATCAAGATCTGAATTTAAAGCTATGCAAAACGAGAACTTAAGGAAGGGTCGCAATTGTTGCCATAATCCTTTATCATAGAGTAGCCAAGGGATCAAAATTTCACCAAAATCAAGAATCAAGAATAAAATTTAAGGGCATTCTCAATAAAAAAATGAACCAAAAGTAAAAAATAGAATGATAAACCAAGTTAGGGATAAAATTCTTACCTTAATCATTGTGTGACACACAGATCCAGATTGTTACCTTGATCCTGTAGTCACTCGAATCAAGATCAGGATTTCAAGTGAAAAAAAAACAAATGAACGGTTATCTAGAATGATATACATAGAGAGGGTTGAAAGTGTTACCTTCATTGCTAAGTTGACCACAAATTGAAATTGCTTGCTCTAGTCACCAAAATAATTATCTAACATTGCTGAGTGACCCACATATTCAGATGGTTTGCTTTAGTCGCTAAAACATTATCTAAATTTAAGGGTTTGTTAAATAAATGAAATGCAGAACGATAATCCAGGGTGGGGGGCAAATTGTTAACTTAATCACCTAGTAACACATTTGATGAAATTATTAGAATAATCCTTTAATCGGCAAAACCAAAATATAATTTTAAGGCAACCTCGAATGAAAACGAAAGAACAGTTATACAAAGCGAAAAGCTAAGGGGGCCGTAAAATGTTATCTTAATCGGTGAGTCCCCTTGGATCGAAATATCAAAATAGTCCCATCAAACAAAAGCATAATTACCAGAATGGAAAAAGGTGTTTTAGGTCAAAGCCAGCCTTACTAAATTCTACCCATACAAAAGGAGCACATTTTGACTCATCCCTACATCATTATGAAACCCTGTGATCTTGATGAAAGGAGTCTACTTAATGCAACAACCAACTTGATAAGTTTTTTTTAAGAAAACAAAATTTATAAGTAGAAAAACATAAAATGTAGTATCTCTTAATTTGAAGATTTTACAAAAAGTCCATCAAGAAGATCTTTGTGGTTTAATTATCCTAGAAATCTAGGAATTGTTTTTCAAAATATATCGGAATTTAATTTAACGTGAATGAAAACGAGAACCATTATATAGCATGAAAACCGTAGGGAGGGTCAAAATGTTACCTTCATTGCTGAGCTGCCCATGCTTGAAATCATTTCCTGTAGTCACCAAAAATAAGTATCAGAATTTAAGGGCAATCAATAATGAAACAAAAGAAAAGTTATGCGGAACCATAAAACAAGGGAGGGTAAAATCAGTGACCTTAATCGCGCAATAGTCATTGATTAAAATTGTTAACTTAATCCTTTAGTCAGAATCAAAATCAAAATCAAAATCGTTAACTTAATCCTGTTTGTGTAAGACCTTCCAGCTAGAGTACTAACTTGAGTTTGTGTAAGACCTTCCAGCATACTCCCAGCATGTGTCAAGATTGGTCACAAACCATACAGATAATTTGATACTATAAAATTTAAAATGAACTAAAAATGAATAGAAATTACCTCATTAGGTACTAACTTGAGTTGCAATAGTGTAGAAACTACTAGTTACAGGGGATTTCACTCCCTTGTAGATCCATTTTCCCTCTTTCAAAAGTTGATTTTTCTGTTGGTGGGGGCTCCAAAACTATTATGCTGACTGTGGGTAATGCCCTCTGCTCTTGCATTTCTGCATTAATTGCATACAACATTAAAAAAACACTACCGGGAGGTTGACAGATTTTTTTAATTAATACCATCATTTGAAAGGATTTCATTACATACGATGCTTGACTAGGTATAATGTATAATAGTTTATTTCTAGATATATCTGTCTAGTAATTTAATCAAAGCATTCGTAAAACAACCCCTATGCACTAAATTTTTATACAACCAGCATACCTATGCCTTTTTTCGCTAATAAGAATACCTGTGCATATATGAAAAATTTAGAAAGAATATGGGCAGAACCTTTCTCACTACTAACAGGACGATTTTCTGTAAAACTTCTTCTGACATATTCCGCTCTTTTCCCTTTCTGAAGACAGAAAAGAAGTACAAGAGCTGTAAGAAGTATGCCTAAAATAGCTCCAATTCATTCCATTGGTTGTATTTGATAATTGACATGCCAGGCCCGTATGTGTACATGGGGAAGGAGAAGGGCTGCAATTATTATGAGCTTTACTAGGAGGGGTGCAGGCATTAGCAAACGAATTTCCACCATATCTGTTTTATTCAAAGAGACAAATCAAATGCATATAATAATTTAAACACTCGCATAACAGTTTACATGAAACCTGGAATGGAAAGAAGCTCATTTGGTATCCACCACAGATCACGATTGAGAATGTACATGAGAATTCAAACTTACACATCAGTCAAAGGAGGACCAGCCAGAGAATTTAAAGAACTTGTTAACTGACTGTTCTGCACATGACATCCAGAAATGAAAGCATTATTACAAAGCATTATTACAGTTCTAGATATATTTGTGCAATAATTTACTAATAATTGATGAAAATAAATTTACCTTTCCATCGGAGAAGTCTGCTTAATCCCCGGCTCACTTGGACTGAACATGTCATTAGCACTTTAATGATTCTGCTACCATGGGTTGAGCGGGTCAACAGCAGTTTAAGGGGTTTAGTTACACCAGATTAGGTTGTTTTTGCTCGATCGAGTGTTAGTTGTTTAAAGTTAGTGTATCATTATCTCTGTTTTGTAGGAGCAGTACGTGCATGTTTTTTGATTCTAGACTATTCATTTTTGAAGCCTATGAATGAAACAAATGTTCTTGTGTGTGTTCAACTAAATATTCAATTCTTCTTTACAGCAAGTTACATCTATTTGTTCGTGAGTTTTGAGTCTATAATTAGCCAAACTAGGGACTGAACCAGCATTAAGAGCAGCTAAATACATCCCAAATCGACCTAAAGCATCTAAATACTCCCTGATTCAAGTTTTTTATTTCAAGTTCAGTCATCTACCACTTCCATGTTGAAAACAAAACATTTATTTTACTTGTTCTTTTATGTCTACATTTGTTGCCAGAATCAACATCAAAATTTATGGGCAATCTTGAATGAAAAGTTATACAAAACGATAAACTAAGGGAAGTCGAAACTCTTACCTTAATCGCTTAGTAGTACACATATCAAAATTGTTACCTTAATCCTTTAGTTGCCAGAAGTAGCATCAGAATTAAAGGGCAGTCTCAAATGGAAACAACTGAATAGTTATACAAAATCATTAACCAAGGAAGGGTTGATATTATTACCTCAATGGCTGAGTAGCCCATGCACCGAAATTGTCACCTTAATCCTTTAGTCATGAGATTCAACATTGGAAAATTTAGGTCAGTCTCTAATGAAAACGAATGAGAGTTATACAGAACAATAAAGCAAGGGAGGATTAAGATTGGTACCTTAATCACTTAGTATCCCACTAGTTGAAATTGTTACTTTCATCATTTCGTCACCAGAATCAAGATCAACATTCAATAGTAATCTACAATGAAAAAAATGACAGTTACACTGTGAACAATAAACAAAGAGAAGGTCGAAATTGTTTACCTCAATTGTTCTAGTACCTACAGATCGAAATTGTTTCCCGTGGCCAAATTAAGGACAGCCTCGAAGGAAAACGAATGAAAAGTTATACAGTACATTAACCAAGGGAGGGCCAAAACATTTACCTTAATTGCTAACTACCCACATGTTGAACTTGTTACCTTAATCCTTAAGTTGCTAGATTTAATATCAGAATTTAAAGGCAATCTCAAATGAAAACAAATAAATAGCTATACTGAACAATCAACAAAGAGAGTATAGAAATCATTACCTTCAATATCTCTGGATAGCCCCCATATCAAAATTGCTGTATTAATCCTGGCCATAATCAAGGAATTTAAATACAATCTCAAACAAACACAAACAAAAAGTAATACAGAACAATAAACCAAAGGCTGGTCGAAGCATTTACCTCAATCGCCAATTAGCCCACAGTTTGGGTGCCTTAAGCGTGACAAGTTAGAGACAGCTTCAACAAAATTATCTTCTTCTTGAAGTGATTATGATACATTATCTATCTTTTTAACAACCATCATCTCGGACACAACAAAATTAAAACCAAATTAACTTGAATATCCACTAATTTTATCTTGGGCAATTAATAAAATAAATTTACCTTTCCTAGAAGAAGTTTGCTTTATAAACATGACCTAAATCTTTGTTGCCATTTGAAGAGTTGCAACAATGTAGGAACTACTGGTTATAGGGGATTTCACTCTCTTTGTAGATCCATTTTTCCGTCTTTCAATAGTTTAGTTTTCTGTTGGTGGGGGCTCCAAATCTATGCAATAGTGTAGCATACCTATGCCTTTTTTTCATTAATAAAAATACCTATGCATATAAACAATAATAGAAAAAAGATGAGCTCAACCTTTCTCACCAAGAGGATTTACCGTAGAACTTCTGCTGACATTTTCCATCCTTTTCCCTTTTAGAAGGCAGAAAAGAAGTACAAGAGCTGAAAATATATAAGGAACGCAGAACCCAAACTTATACCTAAAATAGCTCCAGTGCTCAACTTCCTTCCATTGGTTGTAAGAACTTTTGACTAAAAATGTTTTATCTATTACAAGTCAAATTTATAACTAAAATAACAGCTAAAATATGATGAGTCAAACGGCTCAAACTAGTCATATGGTCAGATCTCTAACGAGTCATATTGAAATCATACGGTCAAAACCTTAATATTTGCTACATCTCTAAGAAGTCATATGGTTAAATCTCTAACAAGTCATACGAGGCAAAATAAAAATATTAGCTACACGAAAATGCCCAAACTTGCGCAAACTGATCAAAAGCCACCATTATTCATTCAAAAAATCAGTATATTACTGACATAATACAAATTTTGTAAGTTGTAACCATATTTGACACCAATTGTTTATAATGAATTATTAAAATTTAAGAAAAAAAAGTGTTGCAGCCTTTAGAGCAATACAGGTGAACTTATACCAAAAAGGACTGTTTTGACGTGAACGTGTCTGACCACCCTAAACCACCCATGTCAGCACCTAATATTGTAACATGTCCTTGTACAGAACTTACACCCTGTTCATCCAACAGTTGTATTATTTAATATTACAAATAACGTTAGAGACCAAAAAGGCATGTTACAAACAAATAAGGGGCTGTTTGATTGTGCTGACTGAGTAAGATCTGACTAAGTAAGAAGCTGACCCAGTAAGAAGTTCTGACTGGGTCAGATCTTACTGAAAGTTGGCTGTTTGATTATGTATCTGACTGAGTCTGCTGAATGAATTTGAATTTAATCATATCGTCCGTTGTTCTGACGAGTTTGAATTTAACTACTGTTGTGTAATCAATAAAAATAGTCAAATATATAAAAATAAAATAGTCAAAACATATATACTTGACAACATAAGCTATATACTTGACAACATATACACATATATACTTGACAACATATACACATATATACTTGACAACATAATCAACATATACTTGACAACATATACACACATATATATATATCAAACCAACATATGTACTTGACACATATATACTTGACAACATAATCAACATATACTTGACAACATATACACATATATATAGATCAAACCAACTATTGTGCTTTCTCCGAATCACCTAAAAATCCAATATATATGCTGCTAATTGAAAGAACAGTCAAACAATATATATGCTGCTAATTAACAACCAACCTAAAAATCAAACTATTGACCTAAAAATCCAAACCTAATCATCTAACAACACATTATCAAGCACCAAAATGAAGAAAATTAGCACACGTACCTGCAAATCGAGGAGGGGAGATGGTTGTCGGTTTCGGTTGCAAGTGGGTGTCGCAAATGTGTCGCCGGCAGATGGAGGAGTGTCGCGGCGGTGGGGGTGTCGCGGGGGGGCTGTGCGCGGTGGGGCTGTGCGCGGTGGGGCTGTGCGCGGTGGGGGTGTGCGCAGTGGGGTGTCGCGACGGTGGGGTTGTCGCCGGCGGAGGTGTCGCCGGCGGCGGTGGGTAGCGGGGGTGTTGGCAGAGCACCTTGTTGAACGGGATTGTTTCTTCAGAGCTTTGAGGAGGTTTGTGTGTGGAGAATGGGTCAGCAAGTATTTTTTTAAAGTCTGGGTCAGAATCTAACCTCTCGGTCAGCCGGGTCAGATTACAAATCAAACGGGCTGACCCGCTGACCGGGTCAGCCGGTCAGCCCAGTCAGTCCAGTCAGCCCATATCAAACACCCCCTAAAACTTGCATAAAACAATTTATTATCGCAAGAGCATGCAAAAACGAGATAAAGTTTTATTTGGTATTTATTAGAAGTAGAAAATTTCAGATAAAATTTTATAGGTCTTTAAAAAGATTAGTTATTCGGGCCCTTTGGATTATTTCTTTGGGATTCTTTACATTCTCAATTAGTGTTATCGGAATAGAAAAACGATGAACACAATATTCCAAACAGAAAGATGCTAGACTAGTTATATAACTGTCCTATCTATAGAACTCCTTGTTAATTACCAGATTATACACAATCAATATACATGCCTGGAATTTAAAGAGCCTGTTAATTGATAGTTGTGCACATGACATCCAGAAATGAAAGCATTTTTACAGTTCCAGATATATTTATGCAATAATTTACTAAAAATTATTGAGTAGTTCCAAGAAAGAGGCTTATACAATGTAGAAATGCTTGACAATGAACTTAGGTAGTCTCGTGTGAGGTTATTTATATGAGAGATCCCTGCATCAACATGTAGCACGTTAAAAATATGGTTGATATAAGAATCGAACTACATCAGGAAATACAGATTCTGAATACAACAATACATCATACACACACAATGTAAACAGAGCTGTTATTGTTTTACCTGATCAACAACATGACGGTATTACCTGATAATTGAACGGTGAGTAGCCACAGATTGATTACCTTATCAAAATTGTTATATTTCCTCTAGTCACCAGAATTAAGGAATTTTCAGGCAATCTAGAATAAAAACAAAATAACAGTTGTACAGAACAATAGATTAGGATTGAAGCAGAAATCGTGCGTCGACCCTTGGAAGCCACAGATTGAATGGTGAGTAGACTACAGACCAAAATCGTCAGATTCAATAAGAAAAGTTACACAAAAGGACTAACCAATTAAGTGTAGAGAATGGTTACCTTAATCGTCAGGTCCATGAGTTTAAGGCAATCTCTGATTAAACAAATGATGATATCAGAATCGAACTACAGATTCTGAATACAAACTAGCAAAAAAAAAAGAAGTCTGACATCATATAATTTAGAACTTACTGTTAAATACGTACTAAAAATGACGACGAATGTTAGACATGAGATACATATCATGTTTTGAGGTAGCCAAGACCAGGGAGAGTAGAAATTATTACCTTAATCCTGTAGTCCCTCGAATCAAGATCATGATTTCAAGTGAATGAAAATAAATGAACGGTTATCTAGAACAATAAACCTAGAGAGGGTTGAAAGTGTTACCTTCATTGCTGGAGTAGACCACATATTGAAATTGCTTGCTTTGGTCAGCAAAACAATTATCTAACCTTGCTTAGTAACCCACATATTCAGTTGGTGTGCTTTAGTCGCTAAAACATTATCTAAATTTAAAGGTTTGTTAAATTAGTGAAATGCAGAACAATAATCCAAGGAAGGGTCAAATTGTTAACTTAATCACTAAGTGACACATGGATCCAAATTATTAGAATAATCCTTTAATCAACAAAACCAAAATCTAATTTTAAGGCAACCTCGAATGAAAACAAAAAAGACCAGTTATACAAAGCGAAAAACTAAGGGGGGTTAACATTGTTATTTTAATCGGTGAGTACCCTTGGATCGAAATATCAAAATAGTCACATCAAACAAAAGCATAAGTACCAGAATGGAAAAATATATTTTAGGTTAAAGCCAACTTTACTAAGTTTCACCCATACAAAAGGAGCACATTTTGAGTCATATCCCTACATCCGCATAATGTATGAAACCCTGTGATCGTGATGAAAGGAGTCGTCTAAATGCAACAACCAAGTTGATAAGTTTTTTTTTGAGAAAACAAAATTAATAAGTAGAATAACATAAAATGTAGTATCTCTAAATTTGAAGAGTTTACAAAAAGTCCATCAAGAAGATCTTTGTGGTGTATTTATCGTAGAAATCTAAGAATTGTTTTTCAAAATATATCAGAATTTAAAGTCAATGGAAACGAGAACAATTATATAGAATGAAAACCCTAGGAGGGTCAAAATGTTACCTTCATTGCTGAGCTGCCCATGCTTGAAAGCGTTTCCTGTAGTCACCAAAATAAGTATTAGAATTTAAGGGCAATCAATAATGAAAACAAAAGAAAAGTTATACAGAAACATAAAACAAGGGAGAGTAAAATCAGTGACCTTAATCGCGCAGTAGCCACCGTTCGAAATTAACTTAATCCTTTTAGTCAGAATCAAAATCAAAATTCAAGGGTAATATACAATTGTTCTTCCTGTTTGTGTAAGACCTTCCAGCTACAGTACTAACTTGAGTTTGTGTAAGACCTTCCAGCATACTCCCAGCATGTGTCAAGATTGGTCACAAAGCATACAGATAATTAAATACTCTAAAATTTTAAATGAACTAAAAATGAATATATAGAAATTACCTCATTAACTTGAGTTGCAATAGTGTAGAAACTACTAGTTATAGGGGATTTTACTCCTTTGTAGATCCATTTTCCCTCTTTCAAAAGTTGATTTTTCTGTAGGTGGGGGCTTCAGAACTACAACGCTGCCTGTGGGTAATGCCCTCTGCTCTTGCATTTTAGCATTAACTACATACAACATTAAAAAAACACTACGGGGAGGTTGAGAGCTTTTTTTAATTAATACCATCATTTGAAAGGATTTCATTACATATGATACTTGACTAGGTATCATGTATAATAGTTTATTTCAAGATATATCTATCTAGTAATTAAATCAAAGCATTCGTAAAACAACCCCAAAGCACTTAGTTTTTATACAACCAACATACCTATGCCTTTTTTCACTAATAAGAATACCTGTGCATATAAAAACAAATTAGAAATAAGATGGGCAGAACCTTTCTCACTACTAACAAGAGAATTTACTGTAGAACTTCTTTCCATTGGTTGTATTTGATGATGGCACGCCAGGCCCATATGTGTACATGGGGAAGGAGAAGGGCTACAATTATTATGAGCTTTACTAGGAGGGGTGGTGTATGGTGGGCAGGATGGTGCAGGGCATTATCAAACGAATTTCCATCATATCTGTTTCATTTAAAGAGCAAATTAAGTGAATATGAAATTTAAACACTCGCATAACAGTTTACATGAAAGATGGAATGGAAAGATAAAGGAATATGCAAACCACCACGGATCACAATTGACATGGTCTGTGAGAATTTAAACTTACACATCAGTCAAAAGAAGACCAGCTAGAGAATTTAAAAAACCTGTTAACTGATTGCTCTACGCATGACATCCAAAAATGAAAGCATAATGAATTATTAAGTTGTAACCATATTTGACTCCAATTGTTTATAATGAATTATTAAAATGTTAGGAAATTTTTTTTGCAGCCTTTAGAGAAATAAAGGTGGACTTATACCAAAATATATAGTTTTGACAAGAACCTGTCTGACCACCCTAAACCACCAAAATATACTGTTTTGACATAAACCTGTCTGACCACCCTAAACCACCCATGTTGGCATCTTCGTTTCGATTAACCTAATCTGCCCTAAATTGTAAAATGTCCTTGTACAGAACTTACATCACTTAATAAAGCAAATAAAAAATTTAGAGACTAAAAAGGCATGTTACAAACAAATAAAACTTACATAAAAAATTTGGAAACTAAAATCTGTACTAGAAAGAAAACTAAATTTTTGAATAACAAACAAACAACCAACCAACCAACCCAAGCCTTACCTCTATCCCACAGGATAAAGAGGCCTTTCCCAGGGACTGAACATGTCATTAGCACTTTAATGATACTGCTCCCATGGTTGAGCCGGTCAACAACAGTTTAAGGGGTTTAATTACAGCAGATTAGGTTGTTTTTGCTTGTGTGTTAGTTGTTTAAAGTTTGTGGGTCGTTATCTCTGTTTTGTAAGAAAAGTACGTGCATGTCTTTTGCTTCTTTGACTATTTATTTTTATAGTCTATGAACGAAACAAATGTTCTTGTGTGTCTTCAAGTAAATATTCGTTTCTTTTTTACAGAAAATTACAGCTATTTGTTCAGTGAGTTATAAGTCTATAATTAGCCAGATTAGGGGCTGAACCAACAGTAAAAGCATCTAAATTACACCCCAAATCGACCTAAAGCATCCAAATACTCCCTGATTCAAGATTTTGATTTCAAGAAGAAAACAGAACATTTTTTACTTATTCTTTTATGTCTACATCGGTTGCCAGAATCAACATCAAAACTTATGGGCAATGTTGAATGAAAAGTCATACAAAACAATAAACCAAGGGAAGTCGAAACTCTTACCTTAATCGCTGAGTAGTGCACATATCATACCTTAATCCTTTAGCTGCTAGAATTAACATCAGAATAAAAGGAGAGTCTCAAATGAAAACAAATGAATAGTTATACAGAACCATTAACCAATGAAGGGTTGATATTATTACCTCAATGGCTGAGTAGCCCACACACTGAAATTGTACCTTAATTCTTTAGTCACGAGATTCAACATTGGAGGTTTAGGTCAATCTCGAATGAAAAAGAATGAGAGTTATACAGAACAATAAAGCAAGGGAGGATTAAGATTGCTACCTTAATCACTTAGTATCCCACTGGTTGAAATTGTTACCTTTATCATTTAGTTACCGGAATCAAGATCAGCATTCAATGGTAATCTGGAATGAATTAAATGACAATCATACTGTGAACAATAAACAAAGAGGGTTGAAAATCGAAATTGTTTCCCCGTGGCCAAATTAAGGACAACCTCGAATGAAAAGGAATGAAATCTTATACAGTACCTTAACCAGGGAGGGTCAAAACATTTACCGTAATTGCTAACTACCCCAGAGATTCAACTTGTTACCTTAATCCTTTAGTCGCCACATTCAATATCAAAATTCATTGGCAATCTCAAATGAGAACAAATAAACAGCTATACACAACAATCAACATAGGGAGCGTAAAAATCATTACCTTCAACCGCTGAATAGCCCCCAGATCAAAACTGCTATACCAATCCTTGCCATAATCAAGGAATTTAAAATCAATCTCAAACAAAAACAACGAAAAGTAATACAGAACAATAAACCAAAGGATGGTCGAAGCATTTACCTCAATTGCCAACTAGCCCACTGTTCGGAGAAGAAGAACTTCAACAGCCAGAGCAATGCTTCACTGAAATTGATCTCTGGCGACTACTCTGTCTGGCTGTGATGGTGTGTCTGCGGGGTGGTCACAAACTAAAATGACACCAAAATAAAATGAAAACAATGGTTAAGGCCCCGCTCATACCTCTGCAAGTAGGCTGACCTGATTGGGACAGAAACTGTAAATCAGTTTTACAAAGTTGTTATGACCTCTTTGTAAGCCTATTTGACTTGAGACCCTTTGTAGGACCTAAAACAACAGGTAGGGAATATGGAAACCAAAAATCGTACTAAAATGAAACTTTGTTACACGCGAAACAACCCTTGACTCGTAACTGTGTATTGCGGAGGGCCAACTAATCCGTAATCAGAAACACATCTAATTTCAATAGAAAACAACAAATTGTGCCTAATACATATAGGAAACAGTAAACTTATCAGCATAAATGTAGGAAACAACAAAGTTCATAGATTAAAATTGCGTCTAAACATATAGGAAACAATAGAGTTCATTCTGTAATACTTGGTTTAACTTGTAGTGCCAAATAAAATGCATGAAATAATTTAAACGTATAATAGCTTACATAAAATCTGGAATGGAAAGAAGCTCCTTTGGTATTCATCCACTAAAATGATTGTTTGTAATGTTTCTATGATAAAGATAAAGGAATAAGATAACCAACACAGATCACAATTAACATGTACATGAGAATCCAAACATACACTAAAGTCAAAAGCAAGACCACCTAGAGACTGTAAAGAACCTGTGACTGTTCGGCACATGACATCCAGAAATGAAAGCATTATTATAGTTCTCGACATATATATATGAGTAGTTCGAATAAAGAGGCTTACAATGAACTCAGGGAGTTTGATAGATCTCCTGTGAGGTTATTTATATGAAGGATACCTGCATCAACATGTAGCACATTAGAAGTATACTTGATATAAGAATCAAACTGCGTCAGGAAATCCAGATTCTGAATACAAATAGCAAAGAAAAGAAAGTCTGAGGTTATGTAACTTTAGAACTTACTGTTAAATATGTGCTGATAATGATGACGAATGTTAGACATGAGATATATTTCATGTTTTGAGGTAGCCAAGACCAGGGAGAGTAGGAATTTTACCTTAGTCAGTGAGATTGAATGGTGAATAAAATACAACACCATAAAGTAAGATTGAAGCAGAAATTGTGCGTCAGAAATCGTTCTCCGGATCCTTGGAAGCCACAGATGAATTGTGAGTAGACTAGAGACCGAAGTCGTCAGAATCAATAAGAAAAATAATAGGAAACAACTAACCAAGGGAGGAGTGTAGAGAAAGTGTTATCTTGATCGTCAGCTCCATGAGTTTATGGCAATCTCCGATAAAAACAAATGAAAAGTTAGACAAAAGATAACCGACCGCCATAGATCAAGATTAACATGGTACATGAGAATTCAAAGTTACACACCAGTCAAAGGAAGACCAACTAGGGAATTTTAAAGTACCTGTTAATTGATTGTGGTGCACATGACATCCGGAAACGAAAGCATTATTACAGTTCCAGACATATCAATTCAGTAATTTACTAACAAGTATTGAGTAATTCCAAGAAAGAGGCTTACAATGTAGAAATGCTTGACAATATATGAAGTCAGGTAGTCTCCTGTGAGGATATTTATATGAGAGATCCCTGCATCAACATGTAGAACGTTAGAAGTATCGTTGATAAAAGAATCTAACCACATCAGGAAATACAAACTCTGAATACAACATCATATACATCATACACACACAATGTAAACAGAACCGTTATTATTTTACCTTATCAACAACATGGCGGTATTACCTGATAATTGAATGATGAGTAGCCTCAGATTGAATAATATTACCTTATAAAAACTGTTATATTTCCAGGTTCAAGGCATCATCTTTCAGCACAATGCATCGAAAATAAGACAATATATCTTTGTTACTTGTTAGATCCTTCAGCCCAAGACACTCCAAAAGAAAGAAATTATATAAAAGTTTAAGAAAGAAATTATATAAAATTTTAAAAAAATAATTTTGAATCATTATACTGCAAAAAGTTACCTTATAGATCATCGTTGATTGCTAGAGTACTAAATTGAGTTTGTGTAAAGACCTTCCAGCAAACTCCCAGCATGTGTTTAGATGACCACAAAGCATATAGATAATTAAATATTACAAAATTTCGAATGAACTAAAAATGAATAGAAATTACCTCATAGGTACTAAACTTGAGTTGCAATAGTGTAGAAACTACTAGTTATAGGGAATTTCACTCCCTTGTAGATCCATTTTCCCTTTTTCAAAAGTTGAGTTTTCTGCAGGTGGGGGCTCCCAAATCTATTACCCTGGCTGTGGGCAATACCCTCTGCTCTTGCATTTCTGCATTAACTGCATACAACATTAAAAAGACACTATCGGGAGGAGGGTTAGTGTATGGTGGTGGGGATGGTGCAGGGCCATTATCAAATGAATTTCCATCATATCTATTTTATATAAAGAGACAAATTAAATGCATATAATAATTTACACACTCGTATAATAGCTTACATAAAAGCGGGAAAGGAAAGAAGCTCCTATCATCCACTGAAAATGCTTCTGTGATAAATATAAAGGAATAACCACCTCAGATCAGATTAACATGGTACATGAGAATTTGAACTTACACATTAGGGAATTTATAAAATCCGTTTATTGATTGTTCTACACATGACATCCAGAAATAAAAGCATTATTACAGTTCAGAACATATTTATACAATAATTTACTATCAAGTACTTATACCTATTTATAACTAACACTCTATGCAAAGAGTTTCATGTGACACAGAGATTAAGGGAAGTGTTTTCTATATTACCATATATGGGTCAGGCCGAGCCAACACATAAATACTTTTTTTATCCACTTATTCCAATAAAACCAAGTTGAAAAATACAGTCATAAAAACAACATTACTTAATTAAGTGAATAGTCTACTTTTATTCGCCATTACAACCCGCCGACAAAACCTCATTAATTAATTCTAGAAAAATCCGTAAACTAACAAAATCATCTATGATGCCTCCTAACTCCTGACCAAAAAACATGCTAAAATAAAATGGGTACAGCCTAAAGAAGGCGTCTGTAAGTAGTCTAACCTGGTTGCAGTCAACCATCATTTTACTGAAATAAAATATTCACAAAACCACATCAAACGGTTTCAAAAAATCTGCAAAACTTACATAAAATAAGATAACCACCAAACACGATAAGCATGGTACATGAGAATTCAAACTTACAGATCATTCAAAGGAAAACCATCTAGAGAATTTAAAGAACCTGCTAACTGACTGTTCTACACATGACATCCAGAAATGTATTAATACAGTTCTAGACATATTTATGCAATAATTTACTTACAAGTAATGATTAGTTCCAAGAAAGAGGCTTACAATGTTGAAATGCTTGACACAATGAACTCAGGGAATTTGGTAGATCTCCTGTTCGGTTATTTATATGAGAGATCCCTGCAGCAAAGTATTCATCATCACCAAAAATGACCAAAAATGACACCAAATAAAATGGTTAAGGCCCCAATAAGACCTATGCAAGTAGGTTGGCCTGATTGGGACAGAAAATGTAAATAGCTTTTACAACCTGTTATGAGCTCTTAGTTAACCCTATTTGACTTAGACCTTTAGTAGGACCTTAAAGAATGGGTAGGGAATGTGGAAAAAATTCGTACTAAAAACTCAATTTTTGAATAACAAACAAATAAACAGCCTAACAAAAATCCCACTCGATTGTAAAGGCTGGGGAGGTTAGATGGAAGCAAGCCTTACCTCTATCCCACAAGATAAAGAGAACGCTCCCAGGGAGATCCCTGGCTCACATGGACTAAACATGTCATTAGCACTTTAATGATTCTGCTCCCATGGGTTGAGCGGGGCAACAACAGTTTAAGGGTTTAGTTACAGCAGATTAAGTTGTTTTTGCTTGTGTGTTAGTTGTTTAAAGTTAGTGGATCATTATATCTGTTTTAGGAGCAGTACGTGCATGTCTTTTGATTCTTTGACTGTTTATTTTGAAGTCTATGAATGAAACAAATGTCCTTGTGTGTGTTCAAGTAATTATTCAATTCTTCTTTACAGCAATTTACATCTATTTGTTCGTGAGTTTTGAGTCTATAATTAGCCAAACTAGGGGCTGAACTAACATAAAAAAACATCTAAATACACCCCAAATCGACCTAAAGCATCTAAATACTCCCTGATTCAAGTTTTTGATTTCAAGTTCAGTCATCTACCACTTCTAAGAAGAAAACAGAACATTTATATAACTTAATCTTTTGTCTACATTTGTTGCCATAATCAACATCAGGATTTATTGGCAAGCTTGAATGAAAAGTAATACAAAACGATAAAACAAGGGAAGTTGAAACTCTTAGCTTAATCGCTGAGTAGTGCACGTATCAAAATTGTTAACTTAATTCTTTAATTGCCAGAATTGACATCAAAATTAAAGAGCAGACTCAACATAAATAGTTATACAGAACCATTAACCAAAGAAGGGTTGATATTATTACCTCAATGGCTAAGTAGTAGCCCAAGCACTGAAATTTTTATCTTAATCCTTTAGTCGTGAGATTCAATAGTAGAAGTTTAAGTCAATCTCAAATGAAAACATACGAGAGTTATCCAGAACAATAAAGCAAGGAAGGATCGAGATTGTTACCTTAATCACTTAGTATCCCCATGGTTGAAATTGTACCTTCATCGTTTAGTCACCAAAATCAAGATCAACATTCAATAGTAATCTAGAATGAATATAATGACATTCATACCGTGAACAATAAACTAAGAGAGGGTCGAAATTGATACCTCAATTGTTCTAGTAGTTGCAGATCAAATTTATTTCTGTGGCCAAATTAAGGACCGTCTCGAATGAAAACAAATGAAAACTTATACAGCACATTATCCAAAGGAGGGTCAACATTTACCATGAAAACGAATGAAAACTTATACAATACATTATCCAAGGGAGGGTCAAAACATTTACCTTAATTGCTAACTACCCACATATTGAACTTGTTACCTTAATCCTTAAGTTGCTAGATTCAATATCAGAATTTAAAGGCAATCTCAAATGAGAACAAATAAATAGCTATACAGAACAATCAACAAAGGGAGTTTAGAAATCATTACCTTCAATCGCTGAATAGCCCCGGATCAAAACTGCTATATTAATCTTTCCCATAATCAAGGAACTTAAAATCAAACACAAACAAAAAGTAATACAGTGCAATAAACCAAAGGATGGTCAAAGCATTTACCTCAATCGCCAATTGGCCAACTGTTTGGGTGCCTTAAGCGTAGAGATAACTTCAACAAAATTATCTTCTTCTTGAAGTGATTATGCTATATTATCTATCTTTTTAACAGCCATCATCTCTGACGAAACAAATGTAAAACCAAAAATAACTTGAATATCCACTAATATTATCTTTGGCAATTAATGAAAATAAATTTACCTTTCCTAAAAGAAGTTTCCTAAAGAACCTTCACCGCTTATATTATCCATTAATTTAATCTTTTTTGAGATTTGAAGAGTTGCAACAGTGTAGGAACTACCGGTTACAGGGGATTTCACTCTCTTTGTAGATCCATTTTCCCTCTTTCAAAAGTTGAGTATTCTGTTAGTGGGGGCTCCAAATCTATTCCGCTGGTTGTGGGTGTTACCCTCTGCTTTTCTGCATTATACAACATTAAAAAACATTATCGTGAGGTTGAGAACTTTTTTTAATTAACAATACCATCATTTGAAGGGATCTCATTCTAAACGATACTTGACTAGGCATCATGAATAATGGTTTGTTTCCAGATCTATCTAGTAAAATAAAGCATTGTAAGACAAACCCTATGCACCTCATTTTTATACAACCAACATACCTATGCCTTTTTTTCATAATTAAAAATACCTATGCATATAAAGAATAATAGAAAAAAGATGACCTGAACGTTTCTCACCAAGAGGATTTACTGTAGAACTTCTGACATTTTCCGTCCTTTTCCCTTTTTGATGGCAGAAAGAAGTACAAGAACTGAAAAATATGGTCTGATCTCTAACAAGTTATATTGAAATAAGTCATATGGTCAAAACCTTAATAAGGGTTGAGTCAAATGTTATACCTCTAAGAAGTCATATGGTCAAATCTCTAACAAGTCATACGGGGCACAATATAAATATTACTTATACGAATCTAAGGAGGGCAGCTGGTCAGAATGGGTCGGGGTGGACCCATATTTTGCTGGATGGAGGGAAAATTATGAATTGTGGAGAGGTGGGGGAGTGACCCACGATTCCAGGAGGTGGAGAAGACCACTTCCTAAACTGTTTAAGTGTAGTTTAAATATTAGATTTCCGGGAATGTATTAGGTTGTCTATGATTTGTTTTAGTATTGGAGTTTCTTTTTAGTTGGAGATTTAGCCTCTCTCGATCAGGCTGTAACTTTCTTGTTTTAATCAAGCCGACTACTTAGTTGATTCTTAATATCTATCAATTACCTAAACAAAAATGCCCAAATTACCCGAACTGATCAAAAGCTGCGATCACTTCATTCAAAAAATCAGTATATTACTGAAATAATACAAATTTTGTAAGTTGTAACCATATTTGACACCAATTCTATATAATGAATTATTAAAACTTTAGAAAAGAAAAAGTTTTGCAGCCTTTAGGGCAATACAGGTGAACTTATACCAAAAGTACTGTTTTAACATGAACTTGTCTGACCACCCTAAACCACCCATGTCAGCGCCTAATCTGATCACTTCATTCAAAAACTCAGTATATTACTGAAATAATACACATTTTGTAAGTTGTAACCATATTTGACACCAATTCTATATAATGAATTATTAAAATTTTAGAAAACAAAAAGTTTTGCAGCCTTTAGGGCAATACAGGTGAACTTATACCAAAAAGTATTTTTTTTAACATGAACTTGTCTGACCACCCTAAACCACCCATGTCCGCGCCTAATCTGCTCTAAATTGTATAGAACTTATACCCTGTTTATCCAACAGTTGTATATTTAATACTACAAATAACAATATTAGAGACCAAAGGCATGTTACAAAAAAAATAAAACTTACATAAAAACAACTTATTTTGCAAGAGCATGCAAATAACGAGATACAGTTAGTCAACTTGTTATGAGGCAAGGCATGTTACCAAATAACAGTTATACCAATAGATAAAGTAAGATGGAAGTAGAAATCGACAGATTGAACGGTGAGTAGACTACAGACCGAAATCATCAAAACCAATAGAAAATTAGTTACAAAAAACGACTAACCAAGGGAGGAGTGTAGAGAAATTGTTACCATAATCATTAGTAGAACTTTACCTTGCATATCAGTTAGTCAACTTGTTATGAGGCAAACAGCAATAGTACCAGAAAGTATAAATATGATTTCAAAACTGTAAACAAAGTAGTGTCAAATACCAGAAAGTGAAAGACTGTAGGATTCACCAGTGTTGCATCAACTGCATACAACATTAAGAAAAAACAAACATTATTAGGAGGTTGAGAAGTAACAATACCGTCATTTGAAAGGACCTCATTACATTAAGAAAAAACAAACATTATGAACACTTTCAGAATGTTTAAATACTAAAATCTCATGTCACACCCCTGTCACAGATTCAATTTTAAACCCATGAACTTATACAACAACTTATGTTGTTGTAGCATGATATTTTACCGCTAAAAGTACACAAAATACCAACATTGCTGCACAAGTATTAAATATTATATGAACATGATGGACTTACAATAAGCCGAGGCTTGGTTCTGCAAATCTCAACACAGAATAGTTAGTCATTCATGATGTGTGCGGGATGAAATTGTGTCTATTCTGGTCCACTAAACATCTTAAATTAACACTGCACAGGATCACCATGGCATTAATCATAGTCAAACTGATCACAACAAACTCACCAAATTACATACAGCAAATGTGTTTTCTGAAATGAAGAATAACAAGAAGAACACACATATCCTACAAGCATATATACATCCAGGTATTACAGACACATTCCAATTTTCACTACGGTCCAGTCTAATAAATAGTTTCATAAGCCAAGAATGGAAGTTTTCTTGATCTTATATAAGCTAGTACTTCCAATGACAAAAGAGGAAAAACATTACAGGTCATGAAACATGCTTGAAATAACTCAAAAATGTTTTACAAGTATATGTTCATCACACAACATCAACCAAGAAAGCCAATTTGAGTTCAGCAAACATAAAGAATTTAAAGGAATTTCACTTATTATGAGTTCGGATTTGGACTGTTACCTTGATGAATGCAAGGGTAAAGAATACAAACAACAATTTTATTAAACAAACAAGTCTTCTTAATATACACACAGATCACAGATGAACACACATACACATCCATATCCACATTATATTATACACACAGAGAAGGGAAACAGAATCGCTAAAATGCACCTTATTAGCAGCATCTTGGCATTACGTGATAGTGGAATGATATAATAGTTTCTGTACTTTTAATAATACTATCAAAAATTTTAAGGCTAGTTTAGAACAAAAAACAACAAAAAAAAAGCTATAGGAGAAGAAATAAGCAGGGGAGTATAGAAATT
>CM046031.1:8895440-8917863 GCA_025215565.1 Flaveria ramosissima | reverse complement strand
ATGCGACTAACCTCATGCGAATGGACTCATGCGACTAAGCATCTATGCGACTGAACCCTCAGTCGTTCAACCCTCATGCGACTGGACTCTCAGTCGTGCGACTGAACCCCAATCGTGCGAATGACCTTCAATCGCCCTCATTCGGCCGTATGGCCTTCATTCGGTCGCCTAGCCCTAGCTGATGCAGAATGGAGTTCATCCCGAACCCAATCTGCCATTTTCGACCTCCAAGCTCATCCAAACCCATTCTAAGCCTAAATCAACCCTCCTGGACCTTAGGAATGCATACCATAACACCATACAAGCACACACAAGCCCGAAATCATTCTCTAAACACATCATACACATCACACCCAAATGGGTCAAACACATACACACACAAAAACGGGTTTTTGACATCTTCCAGCCCCAAAATCAGTTGAAAACAAGTAAAAGTGGGGTCCTAGAACTCACACAATCGAGCACAAAGACAAGAGCTTCGATTTGGCTTGCTACTCGACGGATTTGGACACCCGAATCACCCGAATCAACCCTTTTCTCCCTTTTTCTCTTCTTTCTCTCTTCTCCTCCTCTCAAATCTGAAATATGTGAAGTGTGGGGAGAGTGGGCTGCCCTCTCCCTACACATATCACCACATTACCCGACTTTTCTTCGTTGGCGAGTTTGGTCCCCCGACTTTGGACTTTATTTCTTTTCTTTCTTCGTCGGCTCCAAAATAATAAATTTTCCGGGTGTTACAAGTCCACCCCCCTTAAATAGGTTTCGTCCCCGAAACCTGTCATTCCTCGAACAAACGTGGATAATGTTGTCTCATTTCTTCCTCAGCCTCCCACGTTGACTCGGATCCCTTCCTGTGCTTCCACTGTACACGCACTAGAGGAACCACTTTATTCCTTAGCCTTTTCTCCTTTCGGTCGATGATTGCCACTGGTTGCTCTACATAATTGAGCCGTTCATCTACTTCGATATATTCCAATGGGACAATCATATTCATCTGCTAAGCACTTCCTTAGATGAGATACATGGAATGTCGGGTGAATTCCACTTAACTCATCTGGCAACTCCAGTCTATAGGCTACCTCTCCTACTCGAGCAATGATTCGGAAAGGGCCTATATACCTTGGGCTCAACTTGCCCCGCTTTCGGAAGCGAATGATACCCTTCCAAGGTGAGACCTTCAACATAACCCGGTCACCCACCTGGAACTCAATCGGCCTGCGCCTTTTATCAGCATACGACTTCTGTCTGTCTTTGGCTGCCTTCATGAAGGCTTTGATCTTCTCAAGCTTCTCAGTCGTAGCCTCGATTACCTCGACGCTTCCCAATTCCTTCTGACCAATATCACCCCAACAAACGGGTGTTCTGCATCTCCTGCCGTATAGCATCTCATATGGGGGCATACCAATGCTGGCATGATAACTGTTGTTGTATGAGAATTCGGCTAACGGTAGGTGGTCATCCCAACTTCCACCAAAATCAATTACACATGCCCGAAGCATGTCTTCCAGCGTCTGAATGGTCCTTTCTGACTGACCATCAGTCTGGGGATGATAAGCCGTGCTGATATGTAACCTCGTCCCCATAGCATCGTGGAACTTCTTCCAGAATTTAGATGTAAACCGAGTGTCGCGATCCGACACGATAGACACCGGCACACCATGACGAGTCACAATTTCCTTGATGAACAGATCAGCCAACCTCTCAGATGAATATGTCTCGCGGATCGGTAGGAAGTGAGCACTCTTCGTCAAACGATCAACTATCACCCATATGGCATCATACCCTTTCGGTGTACGCGGCAACTTGGTAATGAAATCCATGGTGATGTGCTCCCACTTCCATTCCGGTATATCCAAAGGTTGTATCTTCCCATACGGCTTTTGGTGCTCGGCCTTCACCTGTAAGCAAGTAAGGCACTTACTCACATACTCCACTACATCGCGCTTCATACCCGGCCACCAATAATCTTTCTTCATATCATGGTACATTTTCATGGCACCAGGATGAATGGAGTACCGAGTCTTGTGGGCTTCATCCATTACCTTCCCCCGTAGATCCCCAAAACGAGGAATCCACACACGATCAAATCGGGTTCTAACACCGAGCGTGTTTTCACCCAATTCTCCAACCAGACCTCTCATTCTTTCAGAGTTAAGATGATCTTCTTTCAGCGCCTCATCTTGAAACTCTTTAACCTGCTTCATCACATCGGAGGTCATGATCAACTGATAAGCTTTCACCCGAATCGGCTCGGGCCTCTCTTTCCGGCTAAGGGCATCAGCCACCACATTGGCCTTGCCCGGATGGTAGTGGATCTCACAATCATAATCCTTTATAAGTTCCAACCACCTTCTCTGCCTCATGTTCAAATCCTTCTGTTCAAAGAAGTACTTCAGACTCTTGTGGTCAGTGAATATGGTGCACTTCGTCCCGTAGAGGTAGTGCCTCCAAATCTTTAATGCAAAGACCACGGCTGCCAGCTCCAAGTCATGAGTAGGATAATTAACCTCATGAACCTTCAACTGTCGGGATGCGTAGGCTATAACCTTTCCTCTCTGCATTAACACGCACCCCAACCCCGAGTAGGAAGCATCGGAATAAACCACCAAATCTTCACTTCCATCGGGTAACGACAGAACAGGAGCTTGAGTCAATCTCGCCTTCAATTCTTCAAACGCCTTCTCTTGAGCTTGACCCCATACGAACTTCACATCTTTTCGGGTCAACTTGGTTAGTGGAGAAGCAATCTTGGAGAAGTCTTGGATGAATCTTCTGTAGTAGCCCGCCAAACCCAAGAAGCTACGAATCTCGGATGGCGTCTTTGGTGACTTCCATTGCATAACCGCCTCCACTTTCGCCGGGTCCACCATAATCCCATCGGGATTCACCACGTGACCCAAGAACTGAACTTCGCGCAACCAGAACGCGCACTTGGAGAATTTCGCATACAACTTCTCCCTTCTCAACGTCTCTAGAACCTCCCGAATGTGTTCGGCATGCTCTGCTTCGCTCCTCGAGTAAATCAGGATATCATCAATAAACACAATCACTGATTTATCCAACATAGGCCGACACACGCGGTTCATCAAATCCATAAAAGCAGTGGCGCGTTAGTCAAGCCAAAGGACATGACAAGAAACTCGTAGTGACCATAGCGCGTACGGAAAGCTGTTTTAGGAATGTCTTGCTCCTTCACCTTCAACTGATGGTAACCAGATCGAAGATCTATCCTTGAAAACCAACTGGCACCCTGAAGCTGATCGAACAAATCATCTATCCTCGGTAAGGGGTATCGGTTCTTCACTGTCAACTTGTTTAGCTCGCGGTAGTCGATGCACATCCTCATACTACCGTCCTTCTTCTTTACAAACAGGACCGGAGCACCCCAAGGAGAGATACTCGGTCTAATGAACCCCTTATCAAGCAACTCTTGCAACTGCTCCATCAACTCTTTCATCTCGGTCGGAGCCAACCGATACGGTGCCTTGGCAACAGGTTGGGCACCCGGTATCAGATCAATCTGAAACTCGATCTCTCTGTCAGGTGGCACTCCTGATAAATCTTCTGGAAACACATCTGGAAAGTCACACACAACCGGTACATCGGCTAGTTGGGGTGTGGGCGTATCCACATCCTTTACATAGGCCAAGTAGGCACTACATCCACGCCTCATACACTTTCCCGCCACCACCATCGAGATCACTTTCGGAATCGTAGTAACCCGATCACCATACACCGTCACTGAACTACCATCGGGCGCCAACAACCGAATCATCTTCTTGCGACACACAATGTTCGCCTCGAAGTCCGCTAACCAATCCATCCCAAGAACCAAGTCAAAACCACCTAAGGTCATCACAAACGGTCTAACAGGAAACTTATGACCCTCGAGCTCCACATCACAATTCTCTATCATCTCAGAAATCCTGGTAGACTTACCTATGGCAGTTTCTACATCGAAGGGCGCATCAACACATCTACTACTAACAGGCAGCTTAGCACAGAAAGCAACAGAAATAAAGCTCTTACTAGCACCCGAATCAAATAACACAGAAGCTAAAGTTTGGTTCACCAGAAACGTACCGGACACGACATCAGGGTCCGTTCTAGCTTCCTCCTGTGTCATGGTGAATGCCCTGGCGCTCGCCCTCGGTCCATCACCTCCCGTCTTCCTTGCCCCTGAACTCTCAGCCCTCGGCTTCTTACAATCTTTGAGCACGTGACCCTCTTCACCACAGTTAAAGCATCGGACCGCACGACAGTCCTTTGCCATGTGTCCCGCCTTTCCACACCTGAAGCACAAGTTCGACCCAAACCTGCACTCCCCGCTGTGCTCCCGTCCACATTTACCACACCTTCTCGACCCCGCACCTGACGTGACCACACGGCGATCATCCACCCGTGCCTTCTTATTACCCGTCGAGACATTACCCCGACCAAACCTCTTCCCCTGCCAATTCCGGTCACCACCGCTCTTCCTGCCACCATCAGTCACCACCACCGTCCTCTCATCATACAATCTTCCCGCCAAATCCACCGCCGACCTAAACGTGCTTGGCCGGACGGCGATCATGTGCCTGCGAATATCCGCCGGCAAACCCTGTATATACCTCTTGATCTTTCGGGACAGAGGCGTCACTTGATCCGGCACCAGACGTGCCATCTCGTTGAACTTCGTGGTGTACTGTTGGTGTGTCATGGTTCCCGCCTCCAGTTGCAGAAACTCCCTCTCAACCTTATCCATTTCCCGATGAGGACAAAACTCCTCGATCACCATCTTCTTCAGTTCGGGCCACCTCATTCGCCCGATCGCCCGATTACCCTCTGCTTGGACAATGTTGTCCCACCAGCATAGTGCCGAGTCCACGAAGGAGTGGGTGGCAAACTTGACTTTCTGATCTTCTCGGCACTCGCTGATGTCGAGAACAGCCTCCATTTCTCTCACCCATCGGTGAGCAGCAGCAGCATTACCGTTACCATCAAAAGTAGGGGGCTTGCATCGCATAAACACCCCGTAGTTACAGCCTCGTGCCACCTCCCGCACAGGCTCCTCTTCCTCTTCCTCCTCATTATCGGAGAAAATCGTTTCAGGCTCCGGTTGCTCCCCCGAGGCCCGGTTTCTCTCCTTTCTTTCCCCTTCCTTCACAGCCTTGATGACTTCGGTCACCACAGACGGTAAGATCGTCTGCATGACCTGATGTACTTCCTCAACAACCGCCTCCTTTACTGAGGCCCTCAAATTCGCACTCTCATCCCCAGCTTCTGGATGAGGAGTCTCAGGTTCTGCAGGAACCTCTTTCTCAGCTCTAGGCCTTCCTCTTTTAGGGCGTGGTTCAGCAACAGGGCCATCACGGCCTCCACCCCTAGAAGCTCTAGAAGATCTACCACCAGCCATTCGCTATCACACTGAAAGATTCAAACACCAACACGGTCATTCAAGGAAACAACTCAGTTTATGTCAAGTATAGTAAGTCCCTAATTACAGTGGCCAGTTGTGATTAGCCACTTACTGTACTCTTCATACCCCAAGTATTACCTGTCCTGACTACATCAGTATTCAAACCTACATACAACACATAACATATACCATGCGCACATAAAACCGGTTAACTTTAAGAAAATACCTGATGGCACGCAGCTACTCAGTTTGGCATCCCATTCCCTTTCCGTCCCATTCTCAGTTTAAGTTAAGGTTTATTTTGAAAATTTACCCATTTCACTTAAACTTTGGCTCTGATACCAACTTGTAAGGCCCCGTTCCCGGGACGCCTACAGTTGGTCATTCATTGCTCATAAAACATATAATTTCAGTTACATTAGGAAATCATTGCAGCGGAAACATTCAAAAATGACATCCCATTTCATTATAAATACTTTTGCCAAATAATACATCATTATCCGGTTACAAAATTCATGTTTGCATTACATCACAAAAGCTATATAATTGGATGCCATCCCAAAAGAGCTGAGTAGCTTCGCCATGCCATCCTCAGCAATCATTTACCTGCCAACTGGAAAATGCAATAAAAGTCAGCGTTGCTGAGTGAGTTCTAGTTTTAATAATAAAACATACTTTACTTTCATTAAAACCATTCCTTTATCATGCGATCATGCAACATACGTATACACAGATAATTTCATTATTATCTTTCATCTCATTCATTATCTTCCATTCTTTTCGTTCATTCTGTCTTCCGAGTCTTTTGCGACAACATGGTCGCTCACCTCAATGGCAATCTCAATGGTTGCTCGCTATCCGAGTCTTTTGCATCCCTAAGGTTGCTCACCCCAATTGCCCATCACGATAGCAAGCTATCCGAGTCTTTTGCAACAACAAGGTTGCTCACCCCAAGGCAACATTACGATAGCACTTTACTCGAGTCTTTTGCAACGACAAGGTTGCTCACCTCATAGGCAATCTAAATGATTGCACTTCATCCGAGTCTTTTGCAACACAAAGTCGCTCACCCCAATATATATGCTTGCAAGCCTTTCATTCGTTCATTCATCGTTCATTAATGCATGCATTCTTACTTCATGTTCCTCTTTCATTATCTTTCGCTTTACATTACATAATACTTCATTCATTCATTCATTCATTCATTCATTCATTCATTCATCCATTAATAGGACATGTAAAGCCACAAGAAAGATAAGCATACATCATACAAGGAGCATTCATACACATTCATCATCATCATACAGGGCAACATCATACATACATAACATGGATAAACATGCAACTTCATCATCATCATCATCATGCCCTACATGCTCTCTAAGGCCATAATCATCCTCTTACATGCTCTTACGAATTACTTTACGTCAAAACTTACATCTGCACCTTTCCCCCGAAGGCCAGAAGTCAAACTACACATTCCTTCGAGTGCAACAGCCCTATTCGGGTGTATGGACACTCTTCAGTCGCATGGCCTCCATGCGACTGAACATCATGCGACTGGACCCATACGAATGGTCATATATGCGAATGAACATCCAATCGTGCGTATGGACCTCGTGCGAATGGGATTACTGCAAATGGGCACCTATGCGACTAACCTCATGCGAATGGACTCATGCGACTAAGCATCTATGCGACTGAACCCTCAGTCGTTCAACCCTCATGCGACTGGACTCTCAGTCGTGCGACTGAACCCCAATCGTGCGAATGACCTTCAATCGCCCTCATTCGGCCGTATGGCCTTCATTCGGTCGCCTAGCCCTAGCTGATGCAGAATGGAGTTCATCCCGAACCCAATCTGCCATTTTCGACCTCCAAGCTCATCCAAACCCATTCTAAGCCTAAATCAACCCTCCTGGACCTTAGGAATGCATACCATAACACCATACAAGCACACACAAGCCCGAAATCATTCTCTAAACACATCATACACATCACACCCAAATGGGTCAAACACATACACACACAAAAACGGGTTTTTGACATCTTCCAGCCCCAAAATCAGTTGAAAACAAGTAAAAGTGGGGTCCTAGAACTCACACAATCGAGCACAAAGACAAGAGCTTCGATTTGGCTTGCTACTCGACGGATTTGGACACCCGAATCACCCGAATCAACCCTTTTCTCCCTTTTTCTCTTCTTTCTCTCTTCTCCTCCTCTCAAATCTGAAATATATGAAGTGTGGGGAGAGTGGGCTGCCCTCTCCCTACACATATCACCACATTACCTGACTTTTCTTCGTTGGCGAGTTTGGTCCCCCGACTTTGGACTTTATTTCTTTTCTTTCTTCGTCGGCTCCAAAATAATAAATTTTCCGGGTGTTACATCTTCACTTTTTGAATAAATCAAGATGTCGTCAATGAATACTATCACCGATTTATCCAACATCGGTCGATATACCCGATTCATGAGATCCATGAAAGCAGCTGGCGCGTTGGTTAAACCAAAGGACATGACGAGAAATTCGTAGTGTCCATAACGCGTACGGAACGTTGTCTTAGGAATGTCTTGTTCTTTCACCTTCAGTTGGCGGTAACCAGACCGCAGGTCTATCCTTGAAAACCAGCTGGCACCCTGAAGTTGATCGAACAGGTCGTCGATCCTTGGTAACGGATACCGATTCTTTACGGTCAGCTTATTGAGCTCGCGATAATCAATACACATCCTCATGCTACCATATTTCTTCTTGACGAATAAAATCGGAGCACCCCATGGAGAGATACTCAGTCGGATGAAGCCTTTATCCAATAGATCTTGCAACTTGTCCCTCAGTTCTACCATCTCCGAAGGAGCTAATCGATATGGTGCTTTAGCAACAGGTTGTGCTCCCGGTATCAAATCAATCTGGAACTCGATTTCGCGGTCAGGCGGCACACCGGTCAGGTCTTCAGGAAAGACGTAAGGAAACTCGTGCACTACCGACACGTCTGATAATTGTGGCTCTGGTGCATCCACATCTTTTACATAGGCCAAGTAAGCGCTACACCCACGTCTCAAGTACTTTTCGGCTGTGATCATCAACACGACCTTCGGTACACAGCATACCTTATCTCCACGAATCGTAACAGAACTACCGTCGAGCGCTGTTAGACGAATTATCTTCTTACTACATACTATATTGGCTTCATAGCTAGCTAATCAATCCATGCCTAACACCACATCGAAACTACCTAAGGCCATAACATGCAACCTAGCAGGGAACTTACAATCTTCTAACTCAATCAGGCAATCCTCAACCACCTCAGTTACCTTAGTGGACTTACCAATGGTTGTTTCTACATAGAAAGGCTCGTCTAACTTTCTACTCTTATCATGCAACAAATGGCAAAAGGAACCAGACACAAAACTCCTACTAGCACCAGAATCAAAGAGCACAGAAGCATATTCATGGTCTACCAGAAACATACCTGAAACTACTTCTGGATCTGCCCTAGCCTCCTCACGAGTTATGTTGAATGCCCTCGCCTTTGCCTTCAAACCGTCACCCTTTCCTTATCTCCAGCTTTAACCATTCATGATCTTCCTGATTTTCCTTTCTTGCAGTCCATCCCCCCAACATGTCCCATCTCGCCACACTGGTGACACTTCACTGCCTTGCAATCCCGGCATAGTGGCCCTCACCCCCACATTTAAAACATGTTCCAGTCCCAACTCTACACTCCCTGAAGACCTTTTCCACATTTTCCACAAGCACCTCCTTCGCCTGAATTTCCTCTTCCTCCTGATTGTAACATCTCGTATTTTTGGTTAAATTAAAAGTTAACTTTTTAAATTCTTGCGAGGACTATTCATGTCTTTATGAAATTTGTGGGTTAGTTGTTCTTCCTGCTAATTTGTCATTTAATATTTGATATAAATCCTAATAATATAACTATTAATTACAATAACACTAATTATTATATCTTTAATACTAATAATAAAAATAATAAAGTTAACAATAATAGTTACGTAACAATAATAATAATATTAATGATAGTATTAATAATTATAACAATTTAATAAGTTAAGTAAACTTAAAAAAGATTGAAACTTAAAGTACATAAACTTTAGGGGGTTCATTTGCCAATATAGGAACTATAATGTTAAAGTATGGACATAAAATGATAATAAATAAAACAACAGGGACCATTTGTGTAAATTGATAAAAAATCAAATCGGGTTCCTTCTCTCCCTCCCGCATTTCCGGCCAACTTCGACCACTCACCGGCCAATGTCCGGCGAGGTACCAAACGTCCTTAAAACGTAAAAAAAATTAAACCAAAATCGTTACCAATCGATTCACGAGCATAACTCGAACCCTTCAATAAGTTTTAATTGATGATTAAGCTGGTAATTAATGGTAGAACTCGAAAGTAACCGTCGCTACTTTCAATCCAATCGTTAAACAATTGAACACTAATAATAAACCCAATCGATTGAACTTAAGCGATCATCTAACTATACCCAAACTGTTACAAATCTAAATTTTATCTGAAAACACACGCGAATACCTCGTTTGATTCTCTCTATCACCGCGACCTGCAACCTATTCGAAGACCCTATTCTGAGCTCTCTTAACTACAATTGGCAGAGGGCTTTCAATCATCAACATCCTCCGAAGCTTCACACAAAATTAATTTGGTTATCATCACCATTTTCATACCAAATCAATTCGAGTGCGGGTCGCGACTATTGCATCATCTTCCTCATCATTCTCGATCAAAATCAGGTAAGCTAATCATAGATTTAGGTTCGTTTAAGAATTGGGAACAAAAGCCCCATGGTTAATTTGATTTACAACATTGTTTGATACATCAATTTGACCGATTTTGTTCTAGGGTTCTTGGGGATTTAGGGGCACTTCATTAACTGCGTTTAAAGGAAATTAGAACTGGGATATACCAAGGCTAAAAGCCATGGTTCATTGGTTAAGTTACCCCCCTCTCAACCAAGAGGTCCCGGGTTCGAACCCAGGCAACCTCATATTTTTAAAAAGGCTTTTTAAGCCTTAATTTGTTTATAGAAAAATTTTAATAAATATAAAGATGTTTTTTTTTACAAACTTCTAATATATTTTTTTTAAATCATCTAAACATTTTCAGTAAATTTATTCTTTTAAAACATTTTAACATTTTATTATAAAAATTATTTATAAATGTTATAACTAAAATATATTTATAAAAAAAATATAAATAAATTTATATAATAATTTAAATTACTAAATTATTATTGGACCTTATGTTTTTCTTTGATAAGAGATTAATCATGATAATTATAGTATTCAAACATATTTTATAATAAAAAACACAAGTTATTTACAAAGGATTTAATTCGTTTAAAAGTTTATAAATGGTACTTCTTTTATCGAACAAAATATAAATAAGAGTTCACTCATTTTATTAATAAAAACCTCCAAATTCCTATACCCTAGTTCACGTTAAATGGTTAACCTTATTATTAACATAAAATCTTGTAATTTAGGTGTCTTGTGACGATTTATCTTGGAACGATGTGTTTTATTCTTATTAATCTCCATTATATACTTATTTGACATGTGAGTTTCCTTGCCCCTTTTTATGTTTTTCACACTATTTTGGGGTGAAAGATGATACTTATACATCATACACTTATAAACGTTCGAGACTTGTAAGCACTTGCAATTCATATTTATTTCTGTGATGTAAGTGATTATATGAGATACATATTTTGTTTGCAATCATTAACTATTGCTAGTCTGGCGACGTCTTAGATCTTTGGGCCTGACAAGCCTATTTGGTGCTAAAGCCGATGTATTGCCGGCTCCTGATGACGTATGCTTGTTCATCATGGGAACCAAATACACTTAGCCAATCTTATATACTTGTAATCAAGTCGAGGTTTGGTTGTAACGATATGTGTTCTATAACCTTGCTAACTTATAACTTATGACATGAATTGCTACTTGTAACCTTGTTATATTATGTATGAAACCTTGGAAACTCACCAACTATTTTTAGTTGATCTTTTATTTTTATCATGTTTCAGATCATGCCCAAGTTTAAAGTGATCTTTTGAAGCTTGCAATAATCTAGGATTTAGACCTAGTTAATGGAATAAAAGAATTATGTTTTGTTATGTTATGTTTGAACTTATTTCATGTTTGAGAATTATGTTTGTAATGCCTTTTGAAACTTATAATTTTAATATTTACATTTAAATATAGCGTTATGTGGCTGTGAACAATCCTAGCTCTCACATCTCGACGATTCCGCCGTTAAGATTAGGGTGTGACAGATTGGTATCAGAGCCCATAACTATAGGGATTTAGGTTATTAGAAATGGTGACCTAGACTATAGTTTATGCATGAACCTCATAGAATAATATTTATATTCTTGTAAATATATACATTGTTTGCATGCTACATAATGCTATGACTTCTTATGTGCAACTTGATGGCTTAGCATAGGTATGCCTTATAATTGTTAAAACTTTGTTACTTGTCTCCCTAAACTTACCTTTGACACTTTGACTCTCCCCGACAAATGAAACATCTTAATCTTATTCTCGACGACACGTGGAATCGTATACTTATGCTTATGACTTGGATCTTTAGACTTATGTCTAATCTATCAAAATCTCATCAAGGTTTTGATTTCATGAACTTAAGAAATTTGTGTGACTCATAGACACTTGTATCCTGGTTTTCCTGGCAAAAGGCCCTCGAGCTAAGGCAAGCATATCGCATAAATCCTACGGGACTAGTTATGCTTACCTGGGGATTTCTGGGATGAGTGATAAACTATGATCAACATACACAAGTTTCTAAGGCGAATGGGTCAATTTACCTTGACGTGTCAACGTATCCAAATGGTAATGCGTTACCAAATGGAACCATTCCATGTGCCTTACAACTCTTGCCTTATCCTTGTTTGAATTATAATCCTTGTTAATCTCTTTCACGTGTCTAATTCATTTTGTATATTCCAGCATGTCTCGTCATCATGGAAAGCGTGGAAGTTCCGATCGTAAGCTAGCCGCCATGATTGCCCGGCAAATGGCTGCCGTCATCTCGACCATGGTTGCTGAACTCAATAGCACCTTAATGACCAACGCTAGCAACAATGGAAATGGTCAAGTAGAGAATAGTGCTAACCAAGGGCGCAACAATCAAACCTGCACTTTCAAGCACTTTAGCTCATGCAAGCCCACTAGTTTTAGTGGCAAGGAAGGAGCCACTGGTCTTCTTGAGTGGTTCGAGAGCATGGAAAATACCTTTGTCAACTGTGAGTGTCCCGAGGCACTCAAAGTTCGTTATGCCACTAGTATGCTCCAACAAAGGGCACTTACCCTGTGGAATAGCGAGAAGAGAAACTGTGGTGCTGAAGATGTGATAGCACTTACCTGGGAAGAGTTCAAGAACATCGCCATCGCGAAGTTCTGCCCGAGAAGTGAATTGCAAAAGTTGGAAGAAGAATTCTGGAACTTGAAGCAAAATGATGGTGATCATTTGGCCTACTCAACTAGGCATCATGAGTTGAGTATACTACTGCCTCACATGGTCGACACTGTCCCCCGCAACATCGAGAATTTTATCAAGGGTGTACCACCCCAAATTCAAGATGTTGTGATGGGTAGCCGACCCACAACTTTGGAGGAAGCCATCACTATCACCGCTCAACTCACCGAGAACCATATACGAGCGGGCACCATGTCTGTGAAGGGTGCAAAGAAGGTAGAGAAGACGGCTACCAAGGCTGTTAAGGAGACAAAAGCTGAACCATCTTACAACAACAACAACAACAAGAAGCGCAAGTTCACACCGACGTGTAACTATGCTGAGGCTGCACCCAAACAACCCCAAAGACAACTTGTACCTGCGGCTGCACCTGTGGCACAAGTGCCTGGGGCTAGGGCCTATGCTGGTCCTCAACCTATGTGCAACACCTGTCGGTACCACCATCCGGGGAATCAACCATGCCGTATCTGTACCTTATGCGGTAAATATGGTCACTTGGTGGCGACTTGCCACTGTGCACCTAACAACGTCGCCGGGGTCATAAACCGTGTTTGCTACAACTGTGGGGAACCTGGTCATTTCCGCCCACAATGCCCTCGTCTTGTGGATAATGTTCCACAAGCCCGAGGACGTGCTTTCAACATCAATGCAAATCAAGCACAAGCAAACAACGACATGGTGAATGGTATGTTAACTTACCTTTAACTTTTGTGATCCGATTCTTTTCATACATTACCTGTATCGTTAAATACCTTTAAAATTGAACAGGTATGTTTCTTATTAATAAAACTTATGCCTATGCCTTATTTGACTTTGGAGCCGATAAGAGTTTTATTTCGTTAGAGTTTGAACCCATACTTGCTAAGCCACATACGAAACTAGAAAGACCTCTCACCGTTGAAGTTGCCGATGGAGAACCGATCACCGTTGATATCGTTATTCGTGATTGTATCGATCTTATTCCTATGAATCTTGGAAGCTTTAACGTCATCATTGGCATGGATTGGTTAGCCAAACACCATGCCAAGATCATTTGTTTCGAGAAGTGCATTCGTATACCGTTACTTCTGGAGATACTTTGAAAGTTTTCGGTGAAAAGTCTTCCAAAGGACTTAAACTCATGTCTTGCACTCTAGCCTGAAAGTGCTTAAGCAAAAAGTATATGGCTTTCTTGGCTTACGTGGTCAACACAAAAGTCAAAGGGAAAGAACTTAAGGATGTCCCTATCATACGAGACTTTCCTGAAGTATTTCCCGATGACCTTAGTGGTTTACCTCCCGTGCGTGAAGTCGAGTTTAAAATTGACTTGATACTGGGAGCAAAACCCGTGGCTAAGTCACCATATCGACTTGCACCATAGGAAATGCAAGAACTCTCTAGTCAACTTCAAGAACTATCCGAGAAGGGCTTCATTCGTCCTAGTTCTTCACCTTGGGGTGCACCTGTTCTTTTCGTGAAGAAGAAAGATGGATCGTTTCGTATGTGCATCGACTATCGTGAGCTTAACAAGCTTACCATCAAGAATCGTTATCCTCTCCCTCATATCGATGACTTGTTTAATCAACTTCAAGGAGTTGCTATTTTCTCGAAGATCGATTTACGTTCTGGATATCATCAATTACAAGTCCATGATGATGACATCCCAAAGACACCGTTCCGTACTCGTTATGGACACTATGAGTTCATGGTTATGCCTTTTGGTTTAACCAATGCACCTGTTGTTTTCATGGATCTCATGAACCCAGTATGCAAGCCTTATTTGGACAAGTTTGTGATCGTATTCATTGATGAAATACTTATCTACTCCAAGTCCAACACCGATCATGAACTGCATTTGAGATTGGTTCTTGAATTGTTGAAGAAAGAGCAATTGTACGTGATGTTCTCAAAGTGTGACTTCTGGCTTGAGGAAGTTCAATTTCTAGGACACGTGGTGAATAGCCAAGGAATTCACGTTGATCCTGCAAAGGTGGAAGCTGTGAAGAATTGGTGTGTTCCTACAACTCCTACCGAAGTTTGTTCTTTTCTTGGTCTTGCTGGTTATTATCGGTGATTCATTGCCAACTTCTCGAGGATCGCGAAGCCGCTCACGTCTTTGACTCAAAAGAACAAACTATTCGAGTGGGGAGCAAGAAGAAGGTTTTGAAGCGTTAAAGCACAAACTGTGCAATGCTCCTATCTTGACCCTACCCGATGAAAATGATGATTTCACCGTATATTGTGATGCATCAAAACAAGGCCTTGGTTGTGTTCTCATGCAACGTAGAAAGGTCATAGCTTATGCATTAAGACAATTGAAGGTCCATGAGGTGAATTACACAACACATGATCTCGAGCTTGGAGCTGTCGTGTTTGCCTTGAAGATTTGGAGACATTACTTGTATGGTACTCAATGCATTGTCTACATCGATGACAAAAGCCTTCAACACATCTTTAATCAAAAAGATCTTAATATGAGACAACGTCGTTGGGTGGAGTTGGTTAGTGACTACGATTGTGACATTCGATACCATCCTGGTAAAGCCAACGTTGTGGCCGATGCATTAAGCCGAAAGATTCATAACAAGACGATCTTATTCCAAGAAATTTGCGATCGACGTCAATGGTTTGATACTTTGGGTGACTTCGATACTGAGATCCGACTAGATGTCAACAAGACTACCGTACTGCTAAAAAACTTAAGAATAGATAGTGACATCGAGTCTAGTATCTTGGAGGCTTAACAAATGGTGCAACACGAAGGAAGAATGAAGGATGAACTGGAGCCAATCTTCTAACCCAATTGGAAACAAAACCCAATGGGTTGATGTACTTTTCAAATCGAATTTGGGTTCCAAATCGTGATAATCTTCGTACCTTTATCATGAACGAAGCTCATCAAACTCGTTATTCTATTCATCCTGGCTCCGATAAAATGAACATGGACCTGTGTGGTCAATATTGGTGGCCTGGAATGAAGAAAGATATAGCGACTTATGTAGCTAAGTGCCTCACATGTACGAAGGTTAAAGCCGAACATCAACGTCCAAGTGGATTACTTGAGCAACCCTAGATTCCTATGTGGAAGTGGGAACACATATCTATGGACTTCATAACTAAGCTACCCGAACCTCTCGAGGACATGATAGCATATGGGTGATCTCTGACCGATTAACCAAATCGGCACATTTTATACCCATACGTGACACTTACAAGACATCAAGGTTGGCTCGTATATGTGTTGATGAGATTGTAAGTCGTCATGGGGTACCTCTGCACATCATATCCGACCGAGATGCTCGCTTCACTTCACACTTTTGGTCGTCTATGCAAGAACTCTTGGGAACTCAATTGGATCTAAGCACGGCTTACCATCCTCAAACTGATGGTCAAACCGAGCGAACGATCCAAACCTTGGAGGATTTCCTACGCCTGTGTGTCCTTGACTTTGGTGGTGATTGGGATACGTATCTACCGCTTGCGGAATTTTCGTATAACAATAGTTATCACTCGAGTATCAAGATGGCATCGTTCGAAGCACTTTATGGTCGTAAATGTCGTTCACCGATCTGTTGGACCGACATTGCTGAAAACTTCATCACTGATCCTGAACTTATACAAGAGATGACAGATAAAGTTTCTATCCTCTGCAAGAACCTTGAAGTGGCAAGAAGTCGACAAAAGAGCTATGCTGACAAGCGACGTAAGCCATTGGAATTCCAAGTTGGGGAGATGATTCTTCTTAAGGTTTCACCATGGAAGGGTGTGGTTCGCTTTGGAAAGAAGAGTAAACTGGCTCCGAGATTTGTAGGACCTTTTAAAATCTTGAAAAGGGTTGGAAAGGTGGCCTACCAACTGGAGTTACCTTCCGACCTTAGTGGAGTTCATCCTGTGTTTCACGTTTCAAACTTGAGGAAGTGCTTGGCTGACGAAAGTCTGCATGTTCCGCTAGAAGACATTCAGATCGACGAGTCATTGCACTTTGTTGAGAAACCTGTTGAGATCATGGATCGCATTATGAAGAAGACTAGAACACAACAACCCCAATCGTCAAGGTTCGTTGGGAGAATAAGCGTGGCGCTGAATTTACTTGGGAACGTGAGGAGCACATGAAGAAGAAGTACCCATTTCTATTCGTATAGTTTCATTCTTAATTTCGAGACGAAATTCTTTTAATTTGGGGAGACTATAACATCTCGTATTTTTGGTTAAATTAAAAGTTAACTTTGTTAAATTCTTGCGAGGACTATTCATGCCTTTTATGAAATTTGTGGGTTAGTTGTGCTTACCTGTTAATTTGTCATTTTATATTTGATATAAATCCTAATAATATAACTATTAAATTACAATAACACTAATAGTTATATCTTTAATACTAATAATAAAAATAATAAAGTTAACAATAATAGTTACGGTAAAAATAATAATAATATTAATGATAGTATTAATAATTATAACAATTTAATAAGTTAAGTAAACTTAAAATGATTGAAACTTAAAGTACATAAAGTTTAGGGGGTTCATTTGCCAATATAGGAACTTTAATGTTAAAGTATGGACATAAAATGATAATAAATGAAACAACAGGGACCATTTGTATAAATTGATAAAAAATCAATCGAGTTCCTTCTCTCCCTCCGCATTTCCGACCAACTTCGGCTACTCACCGGCCAAAGTCCGGCGAGGTACCAAACGTCCTTAAAACGTAGAAAAATTAAACCAAAATCGTTACCAATCGATTCACGAGCATAACTCGAACCCTTCAATAAGTTTTAATTGATGATTAAGCTGGTAATTAATGGTAGAACTCGAAGTAACCGTTGCTACTTTCAATCCAATTGTTAAACAATTGAACACTAATAATAACCCAATCGATTGAACTTAATCGATCATCTAACTATACCCAAACTGTTACAAATCTTAATTTTATCTGAAACACACGCGAATACCTCGTTTGATTCTCTCTATTATCGCGACCTGCAACCTATTAGAAGACCCTATTCCGAGCTCTCTTAACTACAATTGGCACAGGGCTTTCCATCATCAACATCCTCCGAAGCTTCACACAAAATTATTTTGGTTATCATCACCATTTTCATACCAAATCAATTCGAGTGCGGGTCGCGACTATTGCATCATCTTCCTCATCGTTCTCGATCAAAATCAGGTAAGCTAGTCATAGATTTAGGTTCGTTTAAGAATGGGGAACAAAAGCCCCATGGTTAATTTGATTTACAACATCGTTTGATACATCAATTTGACCGATTTTGTTCTAGGGTTCTTGGGGATTTAGGGGCACTTCATTAACTGTGTTTAAAGGAAATTAGAACTGGGATATACCAAGGCTAAAAGCCCTGGTTCATTGGTTAAGTTACTCCCCTCTCAACCAAGACGTCCCGGGTTCGAACCCTGGCAACCTCATATTTTTAAAAAGGCTTTTTAAGCCTTAATTTGTTTATAGAAAAATTTTAATAAATATAAAGATCTTTTTTTACAAACTTCTAATATATTTTTTTAAATCATCTAAACATTTTCAGTAAATTTATTCTTGTAAAACATTTTAACATTTTATTATAAAAATTATTTATTAATGTTATAACTAGAATATATTTATAAAAAAAATATAAATAAATTTATATAATAATTTAAATTACTAAATTATTATTGGACCTTATGTTTTTCTTTGATAAGAGATTAATCATGATAATTATAGTATTCAAACATATTTTATAATAAAAAACACAAGTTATTTACAAAGGATTTAATTCCTTTAAAAGTTTATAAATGGTACTTCTTTTATTGAACAAAATATAAATAAGAGTTCACTCATTTTATTTATAAAAAACCCCAAATTCCAATACCCTAGTTCACGTTAAATCGTTAACCTTATTATTAACCTAAAATCTTGTAATTTAGGTGCCTTGTGACGATTTATCTTGGAACGACGTGTTTTATTCTTATTAATCTCCATTATATACTTATTTGACATGTGAGTTCCCTTGCCCCTTTTTATGTTTTTTACACTATTTTGGGATGAAACATGATACTTATACATCATACACTTATAAACGTTTGATACTTGTAAGCACTTGCAATTCATATTTTTGTCATGGTTATTTGTGTGATGTAAGTGATTATATGAGATACATATTTTTATTTGCAATCATTAACTATTGCTAGCCTGGCGACGTCTTAGATCTGTAGGCCTAACAAGCCTATTTGGTGCTAAAGCCGATGTATTGCCGGCTCTTGATGACGTACGCTTGTTCATCATAGGAACCAAATACCCTTAGCCAATCTTATATACTTGTAATCAAGTCGAGGTTTAGTTGTAGCGATATGTGTTCTATAACCTTGCTAACTTATAACCTATGACATGAATTGCTACTTGTAACCTTGTTATATTATGTATGAAACCTTGGAAACTCACCAACTATTTTTAGTTAACCTTTTATTTTTATCATGTTTCAGGTCATGCCCAAGTTTAAAGTGATCTTTTGAAGCTTGCAATAATCTAGGATTTGGACCTAGTTAATAGAATAAAAGAATTATGTTTTGTTATGTTATGTTTGAACTTGTTTCATGTTTGAGACTTATGTTTGTAATGCCTTTTGAAACTTATAATTTTAATATTTACATTTAAATATAGTGTTATGTGGCTGTGAACAATCCTAACCCTCACATCTCGACGATTCACCCGTCAAGGTTAGGGTGTGACATGATTGATCCTCAACTCTCATCCTCTTCTCCCCAATCCTGAAGTTGTCACCTCCGAACCTCTTCCCATTTCCATTCTTATTCCCACTCCATCTCTTCACCTTCTTTTGTACAGGCATCAGATTTCTTTCATCGTACAGTCTCTTAGCTAAATCCACCACAGACCTAAACATGCCCGGTCTGGCTACAATCATGTGCCTCCTGATGTCCACGGGCAAACCCTGCATGTATCTCTTGATCTTCTTGGATGCTGGTGTCACCATGTCTCGCACAAGTCTTGCAAGTTCGTTGAACTTGGAGGTGTACTCTTGATGAGTCATGTTCCCAGCCTCCAAATGCAAGAACTCTTTCTCAATCTTGTCTAATTCCCGATGGAGACAATACTCCTCCAGCACCAACTCCTTCAACTCGGACCACTTCATTCTGGCTATCGATCGCCTTCCTTCAACCTGGACAACATTATCCCACTAGCACAACGCTGAGTCAATGAAAGAATGAGTTGCAAACTTAACTTTCTGATCTTCCCGGCACTCACTAATTTCTAGTACCGCTTCCATCTCTCTAAGCCAGCGATGAGCGGCAGTAGCATTGACATTACCGTCAAAGGTTGGGGGCTTGCACCTTTGAAATGCCCCATAGTTGCACCCTCTAGTAGTCTCTCTCTCTCGGACTCCTCATCACTGTCGTCATCATGGACTACCACCTGGATATAGATGTTTAGTCCCCACTTGCATTCCCTCTCATGGCCTCTACCACACTTTTTGCATACTTCTCCTTTTCTTTCTATTCTCTTCCAATCATCGTCCCTCGACGCCATACCTTCATACACAAATCCACCGTCATTGCCTCGCCTTCCTTTCTCCTTCTTAACATAGGCTCGCTCCTCTCCTTCGTCTGTCATCGCCATCGCCCCCCGCTCGTCGTACAACCTTCCCGCCAGGTCAACTGCCGACCTAAACGTACTCGGCCGGGCAGCGATCATGTGCCTGCGGATGTCCGTCGGTAAACCTTGAGTATACCTCTTAATCTTTCGCGAAAGAGGTGTCACCTGATCTGGCACCAGCCGTGCCATTTCGTTGAATTTGGTAGTGTATTGCTAATGCGTCATTGTTCCCGCCTCCAGCTGCAGGAACTCTCTTTCAACTCTATCCATCTCACGATGAGGATAGAATTCCTCAATCACTATCCTTTTCAACTCTGACCATCTCATCCTTCCAATAGCCTGACTGCCCTCAACTTGGACTATGTTGTTCCACCAGCACAAAGCCGAGTCCACGAAAGAGTGGGTAGCAAATTTTACCTTCTGATCTTCTCGGCACTCGCTGATTTTTAAAAAAGCTTACGTTTCCCTCACCCATCGATGAGCAGCAGCAGTGCCATTGCCATCAAAAGTTGGGGGCTTGCATCGTTGAAACTCCCCATAGTTATAGCCTCGTGCCACCTCCGCCGCAGGATCTTCCTCCTCTTCTTCCTCTTCGTCATCGGAGAGAACCGCTTCAGTCTCGGGGCGTCTACTTTCGCCCGAAGGTCTACCCCTTTCCTTTCTCTCCTCATCTCTAACAGTCTTTATCACTTCGGTCACTACAGATGGTAGGTTTGTTTGCAAGACCTGATGCACTTCCTCCACGACCGCCTCTCTCATCGAGGCCCTCTGATTAGCTTTCTCATCACCGCCATCAAGGTGAAGGGTCTCGGGTTCTTCATGAACCACTTCTTCGGCCCTAGGCCTTCCTCTTGTGACCCGTGGTTCAGCACCACGTCCACCACCACCTCCACCACGAGAAGCTTTCGAAGATCTTCCACCAGCCATTATCTAAACACACTGAAAGATTCAAACACTAACACGGTCATTCAAGGAACAACTCAGTTTATGTCAAGTATAGTAAGTCCCTAATTACAGTGGTCAGTTGTGATTAGCCACTTACTTTACTCTTCATACCCCAAGCATTACCTATCCTGACTACATCAGTATCTAAATCTACCAGCAACACATAAATCATATAACATGCGCACGTAATACCGGTTAACATTACGAAAATACCTGATGGCACGCAGCTACTCAGATTGGCATCCCATTTCCTTTCCGTCCCATTCTCAGTTTAAGTTAAGGTTTATTTTGAAAATTTACCCATTTCACTTAAACTTTGGCTCTGATACCAACTTGTAAGGCCCCGTTCCCGGGACGCTTACAGTTGGATCCTCATCGCACATAAAACATATAACTACATTTCACTTTCACAAATCGTTGCAGCGGAAACATAAAAACCATATCTCATTTAAATATAAATAGCTTTTGCAAACAATACTTCATTATCAAATTACAAAATTTATGTTACATTTCATTACAAAAGCCTTATAATAAAGGATGCCATCCTAAAAGAACTGAGTAGTCGCCCCGTGCCATCCTCAGCAACATACCTGCCAACTGGAAACACATCAAAATCAGCGTTGCTGAGTGAGTTCTAGTTTTATAATAAAACATACTTTTCTTTCGTAAAACCGTTCTTTACTTTCTTTCAAAATCATACAGTATTTTACATTCGTTCGTGATCATACATCATACGTACATACAGGTAATAGAATTATTATCTTCCATTATGTTCGTTACAATCATCATTCATCGTACATTATTATCTTTCACTTCTTTCTAGATCCTGTCAGACTTTACCCTCTTCATGGCACTCAGCCACGATTACTGAGGTCGAATGACACGGACCCGTTCATACCGTTCTAGATCTGATCAGACTTTACCCTCTTCGTGGCACTCAGCCACGATTACTGAGGTCGAATG
>CM046031.1:8885440-8890440 GCA_025215565.1 Flaveria ramosissima | reverse complement strand
TTTGTTGGAATTTTCATGGCTGCGAAATTACCTGTGAAATTATAGTTTCGCAGAACACCCACAGTTTCGCAGCTTGAACATGCAATTTCTCTGGATGCATGCACAGTTTCGCAGATCTGACGAACCAACCTATTTTTAACCCAAAATCGCAACTTTTTACGTCCAAACCCTTAGTTTATCATCCATGAGGCTAAATCTAAGCTTTATACATGTTTTCATACGTAAAAATGTGACCTTTTATGCGATTCTTTGCAACTTTTCAAAACCCAAAACCCTAGAATCCGGGTTTGATCTACAGAAGGGTTTAGAGGTCGATTCTTACCTGGATTTGTTGCTCCTTTCTTGTGGTTTGATGCTCCAACACCCAGATCTTCAATCCCTTGACCTTTGAAGCTCCAAATCTTGAGTTTCCTTCACTTTCTCTCTCTACTTTCTCTCTCTATGAATTTGGTGGCTAGGGTTGCAAATGATGGAGATGGAGGCTGCTTGGGGTGGGTTAAGAGGCTGATTATGGGCCTTAATCACTTAGGCTCTTGCCCATAAACCCAATTTAGCCCATAACCCATTTCTTTCTCTTATTAAATACCCATTAGTTAAGCCCATTATCCTTAATGACTCGTTTTGACTTTTCGGGGTGTTACAATATATAATTATAAAAAAATAATTATAAGGTATAATACAACTAAAAACTTAACCTAATTATGTTTTACACTAAATTTTTTGAGCCCATTTTTTTAACCTAATTACTCAACTAATAGCCCACTAAAATATTTAAATTTTGATTGTAATTAAAGTACACAAACTAATTTATACCACAAATTTTGTTCTATTCAAACTTGAAATCTTGCCTACGATCTCCGGTGTCCCAAGAAAGACTTTGCGGATTTGGTGATAATAACTATCGAAAGCAAAATATTAGAGACTATAAACTATGAATATTTTATAAACCAATTTTCTATCAAGAATGCTAGGAGAGATTTACGAGTTATTGATTAACTATTACAATATGTCATTGTAATACTATGATATTGTTATGTTTATTGCTAAGACATTTCTTTTTATTTAAAAAAATAGTTTATATAATTTAAGTCGTTAGGGCCAATGGGTCTTTTTTCCGGCTCGTCCAAAGCATTAAAATCCTCAGGACCGGCCCTTCCAAAACAAACCAAGTGCTTCCTGTATGCATGCACTTGGTATTAAGTAGAAGTTGATTTGGAATTTTTACACCCGGCATCAGAAATGTTGTAAGTGTAAAATCTTCCGAAGCCAAGACCAATATCTTTCGAAGCCAAAAGTGAAGTCTTACGAAGCTTCAAAGACAAAGTCTTACAAAGCCAATAAAGTGAAGACAAAATTCTTCTGAAGACTTTGAAGAACATGCTTTCTATGATGTACTTTTCATAAAGCTGACCAACTTTTCGCTGTAACTTTGAAGACTCACCAACTTATACAAGTTGGTGGAAGGGCCATGTTTTTTGTAACTGTAATTGAGGTCTAGAGTATGTAATTTTCTATTTTATATACTTTTATCTTTTTGTAATGTATTAGGATGTGAGCTATGTCATGTTATAGTCACTAGTCAAAAGGCAGATTTTACTTTTGATTCTACATTGATTTGTTGTCTAGATCAATGTTTCCAGCTGGCCTTCTAAGTAAGGTAAGCTGTAGGATGTAGTATAAAGTATCTCAAGTCTTTTTATCTTTATTTTTATGCTTTGTAACACTTGTAAAAAGAACTTGAGAAATAATATACAACAATCTTGAAAACCTTAACTTTGTTGTTGTGTTCTTAAGTTTTTGTCTCTTGTTTACTTGTGTTCATAGTATCATAATATAAGTCCCGGTTCCCTATTTGATATGTTAAGTGTTCTAACATTCTTCTCATTGTGAGACTAAGTGTATTAACCATCCATTAAACGGTCATGCAATTGGTATCAGAGCATTTCAGACTCTTGATTGTAAGATCTCACCATCTTAGATCCCTTAGTCTTAGAAAATACTTAACATCTCAAATGGCAGCTCTCACAAAGGCTAATATGGAAACCAGAACCATGACAAAGTCCCCACTAATCACTCCTGAAGACTTTGATACTTGGTGCCAAAGAATTAAAGGCTTTATCAAGTCTCAAGACTCCAGGATATGGGAATTTGTTGTCTCTGGACCTCACATACCAAGCATCTCTTCAGCTGCTGTTGGGGGTGGTATGATTCCAAAGGAGGGGGTTGACTATTCTTAAGAAGACAGGAAGAGAATAGATATAGATCAGAAAGCCATGACTACCCTGCAAATTGCTCTTCTAAACTCCATATACAAGGGCTTCAAGAAATGCAAAACTGCTAAGCAACTATAGGATGCACTGAAACTCATGTATGAGGGGTCCACCAAAGCAAAAGAGAACAAGAAGAACCTCTTAAAGCAACAGTTTGAGAACTGCACCTTCAAAACAAGTGAAACTATGATTCAATAATACTTCAGGTATATTGAGATTGTGGATACTCTAATGGATGTTGGAGTAATTCTTGAAAATAGAGACATTGTAAGGAAGTTCATTTCCTCTCTTCCTAGACAATGGACATATTATTGTGTTGTTATCAAGAGAACTGAGAACCTTAAGACTCTCACTCTTATAGAGTTGTATGGTATACTTAGTGGATACCAGATGGAGATGAACATGCAAAGTCCATGTGGTAACTCTAACAATCAATTGAGTTCAACCCTTCATGTGGCTAAAAGTGATTGTAGAGAACCACAACATCATCTCAACTGCTACCCTAACAACTCACAAAAGGGTCATTTCATCACCTTTCTGGAGACACCAAGGGAAAGTTACACTCAATGAAGTCCATTCCAAGAGACAAGCTCTTCACAAGCTTTTGTGTCTATTGATGAAAGCACTAGAAAATTTCTATTCACCCTTGAAGATCTTGATTGTATCCATATGGATGATCTAGAGTACATGGAGTTAGTTCAGCAAATGGCTCTTCTCACTCATAGAGCCAAGAAGTTCTACAAGAGGATAGAGAGAAAGTTTTCTAGCAATACAGCTAGTGGAAAGTTTAGGCTGAACAAGAGCAAGGTGAAATATTACAATTGTAATCAAATGGGACACTTTGCTAGGGAATGCAAGGCACCGAGGACAAATGGTGGCCAAGCACAAACCAGACCAAACTACACTTACAAAGCCAACTAGAATGAGAAGCCAAAGCAGCAAGTTGCAGTTGCTGTTGAAGAATGATGCTTTGACTGGAGCTTTCATGTGGAAGATGCATCTCCAAATCAAGCACTAATGGCTGACCATGATGAAGCCAAGGTATGGGAACATCTCTGTTCACCTAAATGTATTGTTAAACTTAACAAATATTGGTCCTATAACTTAGAGATGAGATCTGATCTCGAGTCTTTTAATATCTTAAAATCTAATTTTAAAAGAGCTGGAAATGATTACAAACTTAGAATAAAATATTTAGAGAAAACCATTTCAATTCTTAAACATGAGCACACCAACTATAGGACTCAAATCAAATATCTAATCACTAAGTTAACTGAATGCTAGGCTGAGCTTGTGATCAGCAAAGCCAGGGCAAAAAAATGTATTCTTGAAGAAGAGACCTTTAAGAACATAATATCTCATCCTTGCATGCAAAATTTTGTTATCAGAATAAGCAGGGACTAGGATCTACTAAGATAGCTCCTCCACACACAATTCTGTCTGTAAGATCTCCTAGGTTTGGAACTAGTGAAGATGAGCTTCTTTTTATAGACCCTATGAGTAAAGATGATGAAGAGGAGATAGTGAAGGATGACTCTGAGAATAGTGAAGAAAAGCATCCTAAGAAGGGTCCTACTCTCCTAAGGAGAGAAAAAAAGTTGGGATGACCAAGTCTAGAAGAAAGAACTTGATTAGAAAGACCAAAAAAATCCAAGAAGGCTCAAGAGATCAAGGCCACTTCTATAGAGAAATAAGTTTTTATCTCTGTAGGTTTTAAAATGGTTAAGACTGAAGACTCAAACTTGAACTCTAGTACCAGGAGTTCTATTTCTTGTCCAAATAATGCCAACATCATGAAGAAGACTAATCAGTTGTGTACCACTACTACACAACCTGAACCATTCAGCTCCAAAGATAGTCATCACCCTAAAATAATTGCCACATAATCTGCAAAAATGAAGATGGAGAAGGAAAGTGATCAAGTTCAGCTTTGTTCTCAAAGGAAGACTCTCAAAAAGAAGAAATAGGACTGTGTTATGTATGGCAGTACTTTTCATCTTGCAAAAGACTACCTCTACAACTCAAAAAGTACTGTCCATATGACCAAGAAAGAAACTTTTGAGAAGATGAAGAAGAAGCAAGCTTCGGAAGGAAAATCTTTCAAAAGCTCCAAAATGAAGAATATGACAAATGAAAACTTGCCTTCGGAAGAAAAATTGGTCACGGAAGAAAGGAATACTTTCAAAGTACTAAAGCCTGCTGCAGTGTTAGCAAGATCTTCCAAAGGTTTAGTCTCCAAAACTTCTGAAGTTATACAAACTTCTAAAGTATTGAAGGTCAAGTCTAAGCTTTCAAAAGTGGTGTGGAAGACAAAGAAAGACCATGTGACTGAATGTTATCATCAACATCAGCAAATGATCCTCCAAATCTGACAATAGGAGCAATTACTATTGCATTATCTTAAACTTCTTTTGATGAGCCCAAGACCAACAAGGCTAGGGTTTTCAAATGTAACTAACCATCTCTTTTGTACAGGAACAACTCAAGACAAACAAGAATGTATGGATCATTGATAGTGGTTGTTCTAGGCACATGACAAATAATGGTTCTCTACACCAAAATTTTGAGAAAATTGATGGAGGACCAGTTGTTTTTGGAGTAGATGCTGGAGGTTACATAACTGGAAGGGGCAGGGTCACAAATGGTAAGCTCAACATTGAAAAGGTAAACTTTGTCAAGGAGCTTGGATACAATCTTTTGAATGTATCTTAATTTTGTGATCAAAGACAT
>CM046031.1:8735440-8880440 GCA_025215565.1 Flaveria ramosissima | reverse complement strand
TTATATCATTTTAAATATAAAAATATTTATTTGAATTCATAATTGTAATTAATCATTTTTATAAATTCCTAAACTTATTAAACCTTATCCCATTTTATTATAATCAATCTATCTACTATCCATTTTATTTCATATTCTATCCTAATCAATATAGCTTTTTGACATTAGTTAGTATATACTTAGTTAACATAATTTTATAATAAACGTAAGTCGGTCTTTGTATAATTATATAAAAAATCATGTTATTACACAAGGTTATCCTAAATTAGCATTTCCCTAGCATTTCACTTTTTTGGTACCTCATGACATTTTCACATGTTGAGGTTATTGCATTAATATAGAGAGTGTTTAACACCTACAAACAATATAGATTTCAATGATTTGATTTTTTAAAGGTAGTACAATGAAAATTCAGAGGAGATCGTACGTTTAGCCAACCTTAATAGACAAATAACGTCATAGTATACAACATAAACAAGAAGAAGAATATGTGGTCACCCTCTTGTTTTATTTATAAATACAGAATCACACACAAAAAAAAGATGAAAATCACATAATCAAAGCCAAAACACTGTGTAGCTGTAGCTAGACACATCTCTTGTGAACTATAGACGGACCATGCTCCTCGTATTCGTCCTTGGCAACCCACATCTGTTTAACAAGAGAGCAAACATGTTAGTCTTAAAAACTGATCACTATGTGAAATCAAAGGTGAAAGATTTTAGTCATATATTTATAATGAGTCGATTCAAGTTATGTTTATCTTATACATAATAGAACGCTTGAAAGCGTAAATGTTCAAAATCTTAGAATAAGTTGGTTTTATGTTAGTGGGTCAACCCAAGCCGTCCAGTTTATATGAAGTGATATTATTCAATCTCAAACATAGTTTACATGTTGGAAGCTGCTGAGAGATGCAAGGATTGATCCTCCGATCCAAGCATTGTATTTCCTCTCAGGGGCTGCGGCCACGTTGATCTTCATGGTTCTCGCGGCAAGAGCAGTAATTTCTTTGGTCATACGGCCAGCAAAACCAGGGAACATGGTTGAACCACCACTTATCACAATGTTGCCATAAAGTTCCTGCATTACACTAAAATCGTGACAATTAATCGAGTTATAAAGGGTCTGGTGAATGCCTTCAGTTGATATTCCATTCAGATATGGGTCGAAGAGAAGCTCTGCGCAGCGGAATCTCTCTGTCCCAATTGTGATCAATTGTCCATCAGGCAACTCGTAACTTTTCTCAACAGATGATCTAGTTTCAAGCTCTTTATTGTAGTCATTAGCTACATAAGAAAGTTTTTCTTTGATGTCCCTGACAACTTCATGGTCAATAGTGTTGTTGAAGACATAACGTCTTTCCAACAGGATCTTCTTTAGGTAAAGTGTAAGATCGCTGCCAGCGAGATTATAGTGACGAATGACGCCTTGAGGAAGAGTGTGACCATCATAAACTGGGACAAACTGTGACACTCCTTCTCCAATATCCACCACAATACCTGTAAAACGAAAACATCAACATGCATGTTATATTATAGTTAAAACAAAAGGAGCTGATCAGCGATGAGAAACTGACCCGTCCTACGGCCAGCTGAATACAAAGAAAGCGTAGCCTGCAAAGAAAGAAACATTCCAGGAACATTAAAGGTCTCGAACATAATTTGAGCCGTTTTCTCTCTTTGCGCCCTGGGATTTAACGGGGGCTCGCTAAGAAGCACAGGGTGCTCTTCAGGAGACACACCTAGCTCGGTATGAAAAGCGTGATGCCAAATTGTTTCCATGCCATCCCAGTCAGTGACAACGCCACGGTCAATAGGATATTTCATGATCATATGCCCTCCTCCGGAAAGGGCTTTGTCTCCAACATAATCTTCATTATGGTCCACACCACCAGCTTTGTGAAGTGGCGTACCACAAACACTCCGAAAGACTGCGTATGGTGCATCATCACCAGCAAACCCGGCCTGCAGATCGATTCAATCAAACAATTAATACAACGCTTAACCCGCATACTTCTCCAACGCAAGGATTATACTAACCTTCATAAATCCAGATCCATTGTCAATAACAATGGGCGGAACATCGTCGTCATCAGTGGCCATTTCAAATATAGAAATCTGCAGCACAAACATCAAAATGCAATATGTTCATTTAGATTTAGATAACAAAATATATAAGTCTAAGAAGAAAAAGATAATCAGATCCGAAGTTCAAAATCATTATGAGATGAACAACATTTACTTACCGATGTGAAGAGTATATAAGTCAACGCTAATGTTGGGGAACTGAAGAGGGTTTACCTGCAAGGTATGCATTATATAAGAGTATTTCAAAAGCTAAACCTAACAAACACAACTTTTGTAATTTTTTTAACATTTTTTTTCTCTTAATTACCTATGTAATTTTTAGAGAACGCAATCTCACCAATATCATTAACCTACTAGACCATGTGCACCTAATAATCACATCTAAAGGCACATTTCACTCATCCTTAAAAGGCTTTCACTTTTACTCTAATTCTACTATCCTTTAATTTCACATTTAATTTATAGGGAAAATTACAAATGGTGTCATTTACTAATATATAAAATTATATAGTACTTTAGTTTTAATAGTTACATGAAATTTATTTTCTTAAAACAATTTGAACATTTATGGTCTTTCATACTAACATGCATATAAATTCACAGTTAATTCAGACATGTATCAATTTGAACAATTTATTTTCTTAAAACAATTTGAACATTTATCGTCTTTTATGTATTTTACATGTCTACAATGAGTGAAAAATAAATTTATGTCGCGTCATTTATTAATAAAAGACACAATCTGTAATTTACTCTATTTTGTAAAAACCAAATTATCTTCTATATAAATCATTTCTTATATATTAAACTAAGAAAATGTAATTAAAATTTCTTTAAAGTATAAAATTAAACATCATATCAACTAAAATTAAAAAAAAATACATAAATTAAAAATTGAAACATACATTAACTAGAAACTAAAACAACCTTATATAAACGGAAACAGTTTCTCGTATTGGTTTTCGCTACCTCCTACCATTTAACATTGTTTTGGTATTGGCATTTAACTCCTCTATCGCCATATACAAGTTCTCCCTAACCTCACAACTCTAATGTAAGATATTAATCGATTGTAATCTTTGTTGGTCCTCGATGGATTTAATCGAATATCAAAATCCCGGTACAAGGTTTATATTTTAAGGTCCATATTAGAGATCTTAAACTCATGGATTTTCGAGAACTTATGATAAGCTTTTTGGCTCAAATATTGTGGTGTGTCATCATAAATATAGGTGACAATCAAGCTTTGTTGACATCATGGACGGATCCGACCACAATGGTTGGGGTTCACCCGACCCCTATGAAAAAAAATTATAATCGTGTATATGTTATATTTCCGACCGACCCTGTAACACCTGGTTACTTCTAAAAAGAAAAAAAACAATAATACATGAAGAATAAATGAAAGAAAAGCAATAAAGTCCAAGTAGAGGAACTAAAAGTATCCAAAAGGACAAATGTTTGAAAAAGTTGGTGTAAAGGTGAGCATGACCGCCCACCCTTACTTCACATCACCATTTTCTTCGGTTTTAGAGAGAGAGAGCAGAGGAGTTCTCGGCTAAAGAAAAAGAAGAAGAAGAGAAGTCGAATTCAAGGTAAGAATTCGTGGTTTTTATGTGTTTATGACGGGTTTTATCCCGGTTACATGCTTATGTGCTTATGTGTTGTGTATGTGCTCGGGTGTGTGTGTGTGTGTTTGGTGGTGTTCTAGGTGTTTGAACTCATTTGCATTCGGGTTAGAAGGAAGATACACCCAAAGTTGCATCAGGTGAGTTCTAGACCCCAGTTTCTACTTATTTTAAACATCTTTGGGGATAAAAATGTATTAAAATGATTTTACAAGTTTATGTATGTTTACCCGTATGTATTATGCATGTTAAATGTTGATTCTTGAATGCTTATAGGTTGTTCATGTTTAGAATAGCCATGTTAAGTTTGGAACAGATGGGTTTGATGATTGGGTTTGAAAACATATTAGGAACATGATAGGCAGAAGGTTCATACGCCTGAAAATGCCATAGAATGATTTAAGTGTAATCCATGCGCCTAAACAGTAGTCCATGCGCCTAAATTTACCTTAGAAATGTTTTAAGTATAGCCCATGCGCCTAACAGAACCCATGCGCCCAAAGTGGCCCATGCGCCTAAGTGGCCCATGCGCCTGAGTGATCCATACGCCTAAGTGTCCATGCGACTGAATGGGTCATACGCCCCAATAGTGCCCATGCGTCCGAATGGCCCTGCGACTAGGTGTCCATGCGCCTGAGTTTCCATGCGTCTGAGGTGTCCCATGCGCCTAAGTACCCATACGCCTGAACAGGGCCCATACGCCCAAATAGTGCCATGCGCCTAAACCCTTAGAATTTAATGCAGAATGTTTGGGAGTCTGTGCCTTTAGGGTTTTGACCGAGGGTTGACTAGGTCTTATTAATGATGGGATTCATGCATGATTATGAATGATAATGATTGATTATGATTGTCTTATGATTGTTCCTTATTATTATTATTGCTATTATTATTATTACTTATAGAATGTGACTTTACGTGGTATATTTATTATCGTAACGTAAAGTATATTGTAATAATAAAGAGAAAGAGCAATAAAGAAAAGAAGAGGAACATTAATAAAATGTTAACAAGTCTTGCAAGCTTATAGGAGGTACACGACCGTGTTGTCGTTAGCTCAACTGTGTTGCGGGTTAGCTACCCTTTTATGCACACAAGGCTAGTCTTGGAGATTGGCAGGACCCTTGTAGCATACACTGGGTGATTGGGTCGGCCTTGTATACAGTACACAACACCCTTTCGAGGGATACAGTTCACCCTTTCGAGGGATATAGTTTACCCTTTCGAGGGATATAGATGGCCCATCACCCGTTTTTCCATCGCGCATATAGTTGGGGTATTGCTCATTGGTCCATACAGACAGTGAAAGATAAAGAATAAAGAAAACAAAGTAAACAAGGCATACAGTAAAGAGATCGAACAGTATTTGTTCATATAGTTAATGCGTGCTCGCATATACAGTAAAGAGTTGTAGTTTAAAAGGAAAAAAAATATTTTCATATACAACATATAGAAAGTACTTTATATTCATAAAACTAGAACTCACTCAGCAACGCTGACTTTTATACATTTTCAGTTGGCAGGTAAATATTGCTGAGGATGGCACGAGGGTGAAGCTACTCGGCAGGGAAAGACTGACATCCATTCATAACTATTAGTTCTGTTGTTTTGTAATGCAATTAAACAGTTCTTTTGTATTCGATCAAACAATAGTGTATTGCTTAACAACAGGGTTTAATGAAATGAAATGAATGGTTTTTGTTAAAGTGATTCCGCTGCTTAAGTTCTTAAATTTATAACGTTTAATGGGAACGGGGCCTTAAAAGTTGGTATCAGAGCTAAAGTTTAAGAGAATTGGGTTAAATAAATTTTTAAAACCTAAACTTAAACTGAAAATGGGACAAATAGAGGGATGTCAGCCCGAGTAGCTACGTGCCATCAGGTATGTCTTTTCTTAATGTTAACTGGTATTATGTGCGCATGCTATTTGATTTATGTGCTCTTAGTAGATTTAGATACTGATTAAGTCAGGATAGGAAATGCTTGGGGTATGAAGAGTAAAGTAAGTGGCTATTCACAACTGGCCACTGTAATTAGGGACTTGCTATATTTAACATAAACTGAGCTATTACCTTGAATGACCGCGTTAGTGTTGAATCTTATAGTGAGCTTTAGAGGATGGCTGGCGGTAGATCCTCCAAGGCCTCTCGTGGTGGAGGTAACGGTGCTGCTCCGCGACCTAAGAGAGGGAGACCCAGAGTCGAGAAGGTGGTTCATGAGGGACCAGAGACCCCTCATCCGGAAGGTGGTGACGAGAGCGCCAATCTGAGAGCCTCAGTAAAGGAGGCTGTGGTGAAAGAGGTTGATCAGGTCATGCAGACGATCCTACCGTCTGTGATGACCGAAGTGATCAAGGAATTAAAGGAAGGGGAAAGAAACCGGTCCTCGGGAGGACGGGAACAACCAGAGCCGGAAACAGTTCTCTCTGATGATGATGAGGAGGAAGAAGAAGAGCCTGCGCCGGAGGCGGCCCGAGGGTGTAACTACGGGGCGTTTATGAGATGCAAGCCCCCTACCATCGACGGAAATGGCACTGCGGCTGCTGCTCACCGGTGGGTGAGGGAAATTGAGGCCATTCTCGATATCAATGAGTGCCGGGAGGATCAGAAGGTGAAATTCGCTACCCACTCCTTTGTAGACTCGGCTTTGTGCTGGTGGGACAACATTGTACAAGCTGAGGGTAGCAGAGCCATTGGGAGAATGTGATGGCCTGAGCTGAAGAAGTTAGTGATTGAGGAATTTTGTCCTCATAGAGAGATGGATAAGGTAGAAAGAGAGTTCCTGCAGCTGGAGGCGGGAACGATGACACACCAGCAGTACCCCACTAAATTTAATGAAATGGCGCGACTGGTGCCCGACCAAGTGACACCACTGTCACGAAAGATTAAGAGATACATCCAGGGGCTGCCGGCAGATATCCGTAGGCATATGATTGCCGCCCGGCCGAGCACCTTTAGATCGGCGGTTGATTTGGCTGGTAGATTATATGATGAGCGCGAGGTGGTGGTGGCTGAGGTGAGCAAGAAGGGTGGAGGTGACCGTAACTGGAATGGGAAACGATTTGGACGTGGTGGAGCCGCTCCAAACAATAAGGTGGCAAAGGTGGGTGACCGACGTGTGGTCACAACTGGTGCAGAACGGAAGAAGTGTGGCAAATGTGGAAGGGAGCATACTGGTGAGTGCAGGATAGGGATGAACGTATGCTTCAGGTGTGGCCAGCCTGGCCACATCGCTAGAGACTGCAAGAAGCCGAGGGCGGAGAGCTCGGGAGCGGGGAACAAGAAACCGGAGGAAGGAGGGCAGAGGGCAAGTGCTAGAGCTTACACTATAACCCGGGAGGAAGCCAGAGTTGATCCTGATGTTGTGTCAGGTATGTTTCTAGTAAACCAAATTTATGCCTCTGTATTATTTGATTCCGGTGCTAGTAGGAGTTTTATTTCCACTACTTTCTGTGCTAAGTTGCCTGTTAGTAGTAGAAAGATTAGTCAACCATTGGATATAGAAACTGCCATTGGTAAGTCCACTAGAATTACTGAGGTGATAGAGGACTGTGCCATAGAATTAGAATGTCATAGATTCGCTGCTAGGTTGCACGTGATACCCTTAGGTGGATTTGATGTAGTACTAGGGATGGTCTGGTTAGCAACCTATGAAGCAAACATCGTATGTCAGAAGAAGATGATTCGATTGGTTGCATCCGATGGGAGTTTAGTTACGATTCATGGAGATCGTGTTACTACGATCCCGAAGATGATTTCGATGGCGGTGGCGGGGAAGTGCATAAGACGTGGATGTAGCGCCTACTTGGCCTATGTAAAAGATGTGGATGCGTCGGTACCACAATTATCCGAAGTACCAGTGGTGTGCGACTTTCCGGACGTATTCCCGGAAGACTTACCCGGCGTACCACCAGACCGCGAGATTGAGTTCCAAATTGATCTGATACCCGGTGCTCAACCCGTTGCCAAAGCACCGTATCGGTTAGCTCCGACAGAAATGAAAGAACTGATGGAGCAGTTGCAAGAGCTGCTCGATAAGGGGTTCATTAGACCGAGTATCTCTCCCTGGGGTGCTCCGGTCCTGTTTGTGAAGAAGAAAGACGGTAGTATGAGGATGTGCATTGACTACCGAGAGCTGAACAAGTTGACGGTAAAGAACCGATACCCCTTACCAAGAATCGATGATCTGTTTGACCAACTCCAAGGTGCCAGTTGGTTCTCGAGAATAGATCTACGATCTGGTTACCATCAACTGAAGGTGAAGGAGCAGGATATCCCTAAAACAGCTTTTCGCACGCGCTACGGCCATTACGAGTTCCTCGTTATGTCGTTTGGTTTGACCAATGCGCCAGCTGCTTTTATGGATTTGATGAACCGAGTGTGTCGGCCAATGTTAGATAGATCAGTGATTGTGTTTATTGATGATATCCTGATCTACTCGAGGAGCAAAGAAGAGCATGCCGGTCACATTCGGGAGGTGTTGGAAACCTTAAGAAGGGAGAAGTTGTATGCTAAATTCTCCAAGTGCGCATTCTGGTTGCGCGAGGTTCAATTCTTAGGTCATGTGATAAATCCTGAGGGGATTATGGTAGACCCCGCAAAGGTGGAGGCAATGATGCAATGGAAGTCTCCAAAGACGCCATCTGAGATTCGTAGTTTCTTGGGTTTGGCGGGCTACTACAGAAGATTCATCCAAGACTTTTCCAAGATCGCTTCTCCACTAACCAAGTTGACCCGTAAGGATGTGAAGTTCGTGTGGGGTCAAGAGCAAGAAAGGGCTTTTGAGGAGTTGAAGACAAGACTGACCCAAGCCCCTGTCTTGTCATTACCCGAAGGAAGCGAAGAATTGGTGGTCTATTCAGATGCTTCCTACTCGGGGTTGGGTTGCGTGTTGATGCAGCAAGGTAAGGTGATATCCTACGCATCCCGACAATTGAAGGTGCATGAGGTTAACTATCCAACTCACGATTTGGAGTTAGCGGCGGTGGTCTTTGCGTTAAAGATTTGGAGGCACTATCTCTACGGGACAAAACTATCTTTACTGACCATAAGAGCTTGAAGTACTTCTTCGAGCAGAAGGATCTGAACATGAGGCAGAGACGATGGTTGGAGCTTATAAAGGATTATGACTGCGAAATCCATTACCATCCGGGCAAAGCCAACGTGGTGGCTGATGCCCTTAGCCGAAAAGAGAGGCCCGAGCCGATTCGGGTGAAAGCATATCAACTGATCATGACCTCCGATGTGATGAAGCAAGTCAAAGAGTTTCAAGATGAGGCACTGAAAGAAGATCATCTTAACTCGAAAAGAATGAGAGGTCTGGTCGGAGAACTGGGTGAAAACACACTTGGTGTTAAAACCCGATTTGGATGGGTGTGGATTCCTCGTTTTGGGGATCTACAGGCGAAGATTATGGATGAAGCTCATAAGACTCGATACTCCATTCATCCTGGTGCCACGAAGATGTATCAGGATATGAAGAAAGATTATTGGTGGCCGGGTATGAAGCGTGACGTGGTGGAGTATGTGAGTAAGTGCCTTACTTGTTTACAAGTGAAGGCCGAACACCAAAAGCCGTATGGGAAGATTCAACCTTTGGATATACCGGAATGGAAGTGGGAGCACATCACCATGGATTTCATTACAAAGCTGCCGCGTACTCCGAAAGGATACGATGCCATATGGGTGATTGTTGACCGTCTGACGAAGAGTGCCCACTTCCTACCGATCCGCGAGACATATTCATCCGAGAGGTTGGCTGACCTGTTCATCAAGGAGATTGTAGCTCGTCATGGTGTGCCGGTGTCCATCGTGTCTGATCGTGACACTCGGTTTACCTCTAAATTTTGGAAGAAATTCCACGACGCCATGGGGACGAGATTACACATTAGCACGGCTTATCATCCCCAAACTGATGGTCAGTCAGAAAGGACCATTCAGACATTGGAAGACATGCTTCGGGCATGTGTGATTGATTTTGGGGGAAATTGGGATGAACACTTACCGTTAGCTGAATTCTCGTACAATAACAGTTATCATGCCACCATACGAGATATTATACGGTAGAAGATGTAGGACGCCCGTATGTTGGGGAGACATTGGGCAGAAAGAATTGGGAGGTGTCGAGGTAATCGAGGCTACGACCGAGGAGCTCGAAAAGATTAAAGCCTTCATGAAGGCAGCCAAAGATAGACAGAAGTCGTATGCCGATAAACGACGCAGACCGATCGAGTTCCAGGTGGGTGACCGCGTTATGTTGAAGGTCTCACCTTGGAAGGGAATCATCCGATTCAGGAAACGAGGTAAGTTGAGCCCGAGATACATAGGACCTTTCCGAATCATTGCTCGAGTAGGAGAGGTGGCCTATAGGTTGGAATTATCAGATGAGTTAAGTGGAATTCACCCGACATTCCATGTATCTCATCTGAGAAAGTGCTTGGCTGATGAAGGTATGGTTGTTCCACTGGAGGATATAGAAGTAGATGAACGACTCAATTATGTGGAGCAACCAGTGGCAATCATCGATCGAAAAGAGAAGAAGCTGAGGAATAAAGTGGTTCCTCTTGTGCGCGTACAGTGGAAGCACATGAAGGGATTCGAATCTACATGGGAGACTGAGGAGGAGATGAGGCAGCATTATCCTCATCTGTTCGAGGAATAAAAGGTTTCGGGGACGAAACCTATATAATGGGGTGGACTTGTAACACCCGGTTACTTCTAAAAAAAAAGAAAGAATAATACATGAAGAATAAATGAAAGAAAAGCAATAAAGTCCAAGTAGAGGGACTAAAAGTGTCCAAAAGGACAAATGTTTGAAAAAGTTGGTGTAAAGGTGAGCATGGCCGCCCACCCTTACTTCACATCACCATTTTCTTCGGTTTTAGAGAGAGAGAGCAGAGGAGTTCTCGGCTGAAGAAAAAGAAGAAGAAGAGAAGTCGAATTCAAGGTAAGAATTCGTGGTTTTTATGTGTTTATGACGGGTTTTATCCCGGTTACATGCTTATGTGCTTATGTGTTGTGTATGTGCTCGGGTGTGTGTGTGTTTGGTGGTGTTCTAGGTGTTTGAACTCATTTGCATTCGGGTTAGAAGGAAGATACACCCAAAGTTGCATCAGGTGAGTTCTAGACCCCAGTTTCTACTTATTTTAAACATCTTTGGGGCTGAAAATGTATTAAAATGATTTTTACAAGTTTATGTATGTTTACCCGTATGTATTATGCATGTTAAATGTTGATTCTTGAATGCTTATAGGTTGTTCATGTTTAGAATAGCCATGTTAAGTTTGGAACAGATGGGTTTGATGATTGGGTTTGAAAACATATTAGGAACATGATAGGCAGAAGGTTCATACGCCTGAAAATGCCATAGAATGATTTAAGTGTAATCCATGCGCCTAAACAGTAGTCCATGCGCCTAAATTTACCTTAGAAATGTTTTAAGTATAGCCCATGCGCCTAACAGAACCCATGCGCCCAAAGTGGCCCATTTGCCTAAGTGGCCCATGCGCCTGAGTGATCCATACGCCTAAGTGTCCATGCGACTGAACGGGTCATACACCCCAATAGTGCCCATGCGTCCGAATGGCCCTGCGACTAGGTGTCCATGCGCCTGAGTTTCCATGCGTCTGAGGTCTCCCATGCGCCTAAGTACCCACAAGCCTGAACAGGGCCCATACGCCTAAATAGTGCCATGCGCCTGGGAGTCTGTGCCTTTAGGGTTTTGACCGAGGGTTGAGTAGGTCTTATTAATAATGGGATTCATGCATGATTATGAATGATAATGATTGATTATGATTGTCTTATGATTGTTCCTTATTATTATTATTGCTATTATTATTATTACTTATAGAATGTGACTTTACGTGGTATATTTATTATCGTAATGTAAAGTATATTGTAATAATAAAGAGAAAGAGCAATAAAGAAAAGAAGAGGAACATTAATAAAATGTTAGCAAGTCTTGCAAGCTTATAGGAGGTACACGACCGTGTTGTCGTTAGCTCAACTGTGTTGCGGGTTAGCTACCCTTTTATGCACACAGGGCCAGTCTTGGAGATTGGCAGGACCCTTGTAGCGTACCCTGGGTGATTGGGTCGGCCTTGTATACAGTACACAGCACCCTTTTGAGGGATATAGTTCACCCTTTCGAGGGTTATAGGTTACCCTTTCGAGTGATATAGATGGCCCATCACCCGTTTTTCCATCGCGCATATAGTTGGGGTATTGCTCATTGGTCCATACAGACAGTGAAAGATAAAGAATAAAGAAAACAAAGTAAACAAGGCATACAATAAAGAGATCGAACAGTATTTGTTCATATAGTTAATGCGTGCTTGCATATGCAGTAAAGAGTTGTAGTTTAAAAGAAAAAAAAAGTATTTTCATATACAACATATAGAAAGTATTTTATATTCATAAAACTAGAACTCACTCAGCAACGCTGACTTTTATACATTTTCAGTTGGCAGGTAAATATTGTTGCGGATGGCACGAGGGTGAAGCTACTCGGCAAGGAAAGACTGACATCCATTCATAACTATTAGTTATGTTGTTTTGTAATGCAATTAAACAGTTCTTTTGTATTCGATCAAACAATAGTGTATTGCTTAACAACAGGGTTTAATGAAATGAAATGAATGGTTTTTGTTAAAGTGATTCCGCTGCTTAAGTTCTTAAATTAATAACGTTTAATGTATTTAACGCTGTGAATGACCAACTGTGAGGTCTCCGGGAATGGGGCCTTACAGACCCCAAAAAAATTTTGGCAACGATATAAAATGATGTGATTTTTTGTATTACCAAATATAAACCGATACGTTATAACAAAAGATAACAAAATAAACTTATTAAAACATGATTTTGGACCATTATATCACTACAAGAAATGTCTAAATTAGCGGCGACAGCCCCATTAGCTACGACACTATTACCGGCGACACTATTAGCGGGGACATGTCGCCGCTATTGATCAGTGATCCTTTTCCAACTTCTTCACTTAGATCTGGTCGTTAATCATGCTGTAGATCTAACGGCCACAGTTGTATAGTATGATACCAATAGAGACGACACTATTAGCGGCGACATGTCGCCGCTATTGGTTAAAGGATAAACCCGCATAATCAGATTCACTCCACATTATCCTTTTCCCTCCACCAACCAGATAAACCTCGATCGTCACCACGACCACCAACCGTGCCTCCACCGATCTATCGCCGGCCACCACCGAGCAGCCACCAACCACCATCGCCTAGCCTGTACCCGTGCCCTTGCAACCGTCGACCACCACTGCCTGAACCCGCGCGGCCGCCGACCACCACTAATCTGTCGCCAGCCACCACCAATCCGTCGCCGGCCCCCACCACCTGAACCCATTGCCTCGAAAACACCACCGCCTGAACTCATTTCCTTGCAGCCGCCAACCACCACTGCATCTTCCACGACTACGACCACCACTGCATCAACCGCGACCACCACCACCAACCGGACCTACTACTTCACAGCCACCAACATCAACTCGATTCTTACACCATTTTGAGGTTTGCATCTCTTTTTTCCATATGTATTATGTTATATTAATTAGTTATGCTAGTTGTGTTAATCTTTAATTTAGTTGTGTTAAGGGCAACAATCAGGGCTGTCCACATGCCAAGTACTCAAGATGATGAGTTAAGGGCAGCCAGATAAATCTATCTAGGGGCAAGAAACTACAACATTGATGAACTGATCTCTCTTCCCTTAGAAGAATTGAATAAATTGGTTGACACTGAATTGTCAAAAGAGAGAAAGGAGGCTAAGGATGCAGAATTACTCCCCAAAATCAAAAATGAAAGGAGAAGAGAAAAACTCTATAAAGCTCCTACTCTCTCCCCAGCTCAAGAAAGTCCTGAGAAAGAGGTTGTGGCGACTGAGTAACATCCTCTGGTAGGTAGGGAACAAGATAGACAGAACATGATAACCTACTTGAGTGCCACAAGGCTCTATCAGGCAACAACACTTCTTCTCGTATCCTATGAGTACATTGAGTTTAAATACCTCAAGCAGCTTGAGCAACAAGTGCTGAAAGAGCAAAACGCTGCTAAGAGGAATATGAGGGAAGAGGCTGCAAAGTCAAGAGCCACCATCAGAGCAAATTTGAAAAAGATTGCTGATAGACAAAGATGGTGAGCTTCTTGAAGCTGTATGGATTCTTCGGAAGGATACTTGGTCCAATTTCTCTATCCACCATAGATGAGATCATTAGAGTGATCAAGCAGAAGACCAAAAGGGGTGAGCTTGTTGACTTGCATTCTCCACCAAGTCAGGCTGCACCTTAAGTTGAAGTCAAGGTTAAACCACAAGAGACAACACAACCTGGACTTAATGTTGGACCACAGCCAACTTCATCTTCTGATCCACAGAAGGGTCCTAATCCTTCTCCTTCTAAGCCTGTAAGGGGAAAAGACCCAACCGAGAAAGACAAACAAGAACAATCTGGTGCTACAGGCTAGTCTCCTCAGTTAAAATACTAAAAGAGGAAATAGATGGCCATAAGAAGAAGAAGAAGAAGAAGAAGAAGAAGAAGAAGTCCAAGTCATCAATCTCTACACCTCAGGATGGGTCAGAACATCCTGAGGGTGCTCAAGAAGAGGCTGCTCCATAAAGTCCCCTTATAATAGAGCCTCTTATTGCTGAGAGACCCATGTTGTCTTGGATGTTTGCTACTAGTCTAGACAAATGGTATGTCAATAGAGATCAAGGAGGTCAAGACATCTACTTTTGGCAAAACCTTCTTGACCTCCCTTGCATGATCTCTATGACATGAGAAGATACTTTGAGAGCCTGAGGGTTACTAACCAACTGATGATGAAGGAAATGGTCTTGATACTGATGAGCATTGTCCACAGATGAAGATCAAGACTCAAAGATCTCTCCAATTTTGATAATCAAACTTATTTTAAGTCAGTAAGGAAGCTTTAAGAATCTGAAATAAATAAAGTAAATCTTGATAATCAAATTTATAAGAGAAAACTATCAACAAAAGGGTTAAAAATCTAGGTACAACTTGTTAAATTCAGTTTATTATGTTAATGACTATGATTGTGGGAACAAACATTGAAAATATGTTTAGAATATAAAGAAATATTTAGTTTATATAAATTATCTAAGTATTTAAAAAAAATTCATGCTGGAAGAACCGACCCTGGAAAATGTGTGGAAAAATTATATATTGATTAATACAATTTATAGGACTTACAGAAAACGTTTCGTGACCTAGCTCAAAGATATGTCTAAATTATGAATTTTTAAATGTTCTGCTAACTGAAAATCAGGAAAAATACTTAAACTGCGAAATAAATTATGAAAAATTTACAGAAAATATGAAAATTAGAATAAAACAGTCTGTATAAAAATAAAAATTTTTAGGCATATTCTGATATTTTTACTGAATATTGGTAAAATGATAAAAATCATGAAAATTGACTCTGCTATGATTTGGGATATGAGAAAATTTTGAGAAACTATAGAAATTATGAAAAGTATTCTGACCAAATTTGAAAATTTTTAGAGGCCCGAAGGTATTTCTGATAAATTATCCAAATAATGTAAAGATTATAGAAAATAAACTGCAAATAATAAGGGAATGAAATTTTACTATATTATGTCTAATTTTAGGACCCACTTACTGTAAAAATTTCGTGGTATGTGCCTTAATATAATTTCTGAAATAAATTTTATAGTTTGAGGTGCTAAAAATGTTAAAGAAAAGATATTTTTCTAAACTATAAATATTTTTGTTTATAGGTTATCATTTGGAGTAAGAGGTGAGATTCATAGCCCCATTTTGATTTTTATAAACTTTTGGGGGAAAAGCATACTATTGATTTTTGTGATTGATGCAATTTTTGAGTTATACTGTCATTTATGTTACAACCATTAATTCGGATGTGGAACCGTTGGATAATATAGGTAGCGCTACTTAGGAAAATATTTCCTGCACCAACAGGATGAGTGTTGTGATGCTATATTATCTGATTTATGAATTATGTTATGACAGTTATGAATGATCTGATTATTAAGTAAGGTTTGGTTGTATCTGATGCATCAATAATACTTGTTTATGATAAACCTGTGAACTCACCAACTTTATGTTGACTATTTTAAGTATGCTTTTTTTCAGGAATTCATCATGACTAACAGCTTAATGTTCTCTTTTGATGTGTATAATGGCTGGGGAGAGATAATGGAGAAAGTTTGTGTGAATCTGACAGTTAACCTCTATGACCTCAGTGTATCGGTGGATGCTCATTTCCATCGTCTCTGAAGATGTAGCTGTTAGATCTTTATGATGTAATAGGATTATATTATTTCAAATTTTGACTATCATGATTTAATGTAATCCTAAACTTTAATATTATCCTATGAATTATGTTGTGTTTATGCTGCTGTGCTATCTGTTAAAAATTTATGAATCAATGAGTTCTGAACAAACAAGTCACACCCTAAGCATTTCACGCTTCCACCGGGATGTGACAGTTGTCATCTTCTAAAACCCCTAATTTTATTGTATAAGTTTCATCTTCATACGTTGGTGAGATTTGTTTAAACGTTATAAGACTACATGATAAAATAAACTTTTGTTGCAAATTAAGTTATATTATGATAACCAAGGGGATGTTCAGTTGTCAAAGAACAACATGATCATGAAAGACATAAACACATCAATGTAATGTTGCATTTCACAAGGGATGTGAAAATTTTAAAGGAAGTCAAAGTTAAAGAGGTACACACTTGTGAGAATTATGCTGATATGGTCACAATATCTATGTCTAGACTAAAATTTGATTTCTGTGTGAGTATTTTTTTAGGTATTAGTAAAGTCTTGATTTGACTTTTAGGTGGAGATTGTTAAAGGTAAAATCGAAATCAATATGTGACTTTCTACCAAAGTCGTACCAGGAAGATTTACTAGCAAAGTACTTTTGAAAATAGTTTCTACGGAGGTCAATACTATCTATCGTGGCGAAGACAATAAACAAGTTAGTCAAACTGCAAGGGTCTTACTGTGTGTTAGGCAAATTAAAAGGACTATAGTTGTCATTTATGTGTTTGTTAACATATACTTAGCAGAGTTGGTTAACGGCTAGGGGTGTAGTATATAACCAAAGCTAATTAGTTCATGAGACAGTTCATTCTACGTAATTTCATTTTGTAATTGTTTCCGTCATCGTTGAAGAAATCGGTGGTGTTGATTTGTGTTCTTGATCATTCCGCATTCGATCTCTGGTGTTTGAAACAATACATGAGATAGTATATTTTGTATCGGTGTATATTATGTGGGAATAAGAGCACAATTCTTACGCTTGCTATGGGTTTATTACATCATCCATATGCAAAGTTGATTTATTGCCATTATATCTCAAAATTCCAACAAATGGTCACAAACATAATTATATTTGGGCATACTCGTGACTCGTGATCAGTCCCTCTTATCAATGTTAACTTCTTTTAAACATAAATTATATCGTTATCCTAATGCAGACCAACCCTATTTATTAATGGAGACCAATAACGTCAACTCCTTTTGTTTGTTGAAATGAAATTAAAATATACAAGAGATTAATTAAATGTCAACAATCCTCTCAACTAACACCAACTAAATGTCAACGTATGTTGCTTTTATCGGCGATGCAATAGAAAACACTATTAAGGGCAATTATGGTCGTTTCATCTTCCTGGGTTTTTCCTGAGTAACACATCAGTGTCACGTCAATTTTTTCATTTTCTCTGATTTTTCCCTGTTTCTCCCCGTTTAGTATTGAATCGTCCCAATTTTCCCATATAATTTTTTTCACTTTCTCACTCACATTTACAACCTCTAAGTATCGTTGAACATTCTCATTTCCAAGGTTTTTTTTAATTTTTCATCAAATCCTGGGGTGGTACCATTTCTTCCGGATCAAAAAACTAATGACTACCCCTTCCTTGACACGTATTGCGCGTCATCTACCGACCGTTATAATATACATGTTATCTTCTGCACGTCGTAAATAGATGACGCGCATATAGCAGTCCCTCTAACAAACATAGACTCCTTCCAACCATTTAAATATATGTCCATCCTAATGGAGATCAAGCCTATTCATTTATGGAGACTAATAAGATGTATAACGTCTCAACTCGTTTTTTATGTTGGAATGAGGTTAAAAATAGATAGAGATTGATTAATGTGAACGAACCTCTCAACTAACACTAGCTAAATGTCAACGTGTGTTGCTTTCTTCGACGTATGCAATCTAAAACACCACTAACATATATAGATTCATTGCCACCACTAAATTACATGCCTTTGTTCATTACTAGTAGTATATATATATATATATTCGTAAATACATTATTAGTTTCATGTGTCAGATGCTAAACGTTCTATGCAGTTTTAATTATACATATAATAAAACGATCTCGATGTTGGAATCAAAATTGGAAGTTGACTTTAATTTCTTCAATCTCACATTCCTTATTGCCTTCCGGATTATCAAACATACCACCGTTTCTTGTTTTCATATTCAAAATCAGGAAAATCTATACAAAAAAAAATACAGTTTTGTTACAAAATATAGATAAAATATTAAAGAATTACCGGAAATTTGACAAATAAACAGGCATAGTTATCCGCATGTCAAATAGTCTTATACTTGAACTTTACTTGCACTTAACCAAAACCTTCCATTACAATCTAACTAACCCTGTAAACTAAACCAACCATACTAACATGTCGCCCAAATCTACAAATCCTCTTTCATATGTTAGAAATCAGGTCTTGTTCAACTTAATTAAACAACAAATTTAACAAAAAAAAAACTGTTTGATTAGAATTGAAGGTGCATAAATCCTAAACTATAACCCCTATATATACTAGGGACAATTACATATATCCCACTATAAACTACATTAATTACATATATACCCATTCCAAAATTAAAATTACAAATATCCCTTTCTAAAATCATAAAAATTTCATACTTACCCATTTCAATTAATTTTAGTAAATATAATTACTAAAATGACATTTTTGCCCTTTATTTATTAAAACTTTAAAATTTCATATTTACACATTGTTATCTAACTCTTTTTTCTTCTTTACTAGCTTTTTATGTTTATGATTGTTTTACGTTTTTATTAATTTTTGTTGTATTTTTATTTTTTTTTTATTTTTTTAGTTTATTTTCTAGGTTAATTAATCACAACTATCATAAAATATCACCGTAATAATAAATTAAAATCACAATAATTAAAGAACAATGAAAATGTGAACAAACACACATAACTAAAGTTACATAATCAATTAGTTATGTATTCCATGTAAATTATTCAATTGAACAAAACATTTATTAATATGAAAGCAGCTACTACTAAAGCCAATATTTAAATAAATTAATTCATACAAACTAATTCACATTTTTAATCGACTAATGCCTAATTCCAATAATTAATTCAAGTAGTGACAAAATAACCAATCCATGTTTCAAATGAATTAATTAACCTACTCTTCAATCGAGGCTTCAAATATATACAATTAATCCAACCTTTGAATAAATTAAAAGATAGATACCGGAATAAATCACAACCTATTGTTGTTCAATCCATACTTCTATGTGATCAAAGAGCATTAAGTTCTAAACCTAGAATAGCCACCAGAGTGAAAACATTTACATGTACAACCACCATGAGCCATCAACGTGGAGTAGAAAACCTAGGTTGAAGAACGTGATGGAATGAAATGGTGTATAATATTTAGTTTATTTATTTGATTATTTTTTTGTAAAGGGTAAATCTGTCATTATTTACAACTTTTAAAAATGGAGATATATGTAGATTTAAAGTTAAATTGGTGATATATGTAATTAACAATGTTTGTAAAGGGATACACGTAATTAATCCTATATAGGGAACAAACTTGTAGACCAATTTAGTAATAATAAGATAAACACTATCTAAATAATAAGATAAACAAACACACTAAACTCGATCCTAATCTAATACGAACTTATTTAGATAATTCATAAATTAACATAATTATCTCTTATCCTTTTAACTATCATGTAATTACAAGATTAGTCCAACAATCACTCCCCTAATCTTGTAATATACTCTTCTTCACATTAAAGTCGGTCTATCATCCACATATCGGGTTAGGTTCACCTCGTCCTTCTTTTCCCACTTTGGGCACTCCGATATGTAGTGCTCTTTTTTTTCATTGCACGTGTAACACCTGATGTGGCTCTTGTCTCGTTGTACTCGACCATCTCCTTGACCTTTCCCGGACCCCCGACCTCTACCTCAACCACGTCCAAGATCTTCTTGTTTCGAGTTTCCACAACCACAACGCTCACACATGTGCTCCTTTTCCTTTGCTTTTCCATCCGATTTTGCAAATAAAAGTTGGTTTTGCTCGGTTTGGATCACCTCATCCTTGATCATTTGTTCATGAGCTTTAAGTCGGCCAATAACATCATCATAGCCGATGGTCTTCGGATCCACAACCTGTTCTATAGAAGCCACCATATGAATAAAACGTTTAGGTAACCCGTTAAGAAATTTCTTAACCAATTTTGTTTCTTCTATAACTGTCACATCCCGGCGGAAGCGTGAAATGCTTGGGTGTGACTCGTTAGTTCAAAACGCATTGATTATCACGCCATACAAATCACGATAATAAACTAAACATTAATTTCAATGGTTTATATAAGTTATAGGATTACATGATACAAAATTTAGTCTAACATACTAGACTTATACATTGTAATCCTAATCAAAAGTATATCTTCAACACATCACATATCTTCAGTGTCACACCCCAACCTTGACGGCGGAAACATCGAGGAGTGAGAGTTAAGATCGTTCACAGCCACATAACGTTATTATTAACTCCAAATATTTTATTCATAAGTTCAAAGTTAATATTACAAACATAAGTATCAAATAAAGAAAGCATAATAAGAAATATAACAAGCTCATTCATTTATTTAACTAGGTCTATTCCTAGGTGTGAACAAGCTTTAAAAGTGGCGATCAAACTTGATTATTTCCTGAAACATGTTAAAAATAAAAAGTCAACATAATGTTAGTGAGATTTCCATAGTTTTCAATACATAAGTATATAAAAAATGGCAATTCATGTTGTAAGTTAAAGAACAAATTAAACTAGGGATGTAAGACAGAATGCACAATCAAACCTTGACAAAATTTTACAAGTCTCAAACGTTTACAAGTATATACGATTAGCTAAGTGTACTTGGATTAACCAAGCAGGCTTGTCAAGCCCATAGATCTATGACGTCGCCAGGCTAGCAATAGTTAATGATTGTACATATATTTGACATTACATGGTAGCTACAAAGTTCAACTAACCACAACACACAAGTAAATTGCCATAAGTTTACAAGAATCAAACGTTTTACAAGTGCAACGATTATAAGATAACATGTTTCACCCCAAAGTGTGAAAATATGAAAAAGGGGTATAGAAATACTCACATGAAGTAAAATTGTATAAATGAGGGTTAAAAAGAATAATAAGCAACTTCCAACGTAGTCCTTCACAAGGTACCTAAATATATATTTTGCAAGTTTAAGTTTAATAATAAGATTAACGTTTTAATGCGAACTAGGGTTACGATAGGAATTTTGGGTGTTACTTTTTATAAATAAATAATGTTAGTTATCGAAACCATAAATATATATATATAACTAGTCCTTTTTATTTTTTGAGGAATTAGATGATAAAATGTAAATAAAGTTTTATTGTTATAATATCACAATAATTAACACAAGATTAGTGTTATAACCTTAAGATCTTTAAAGAGAATTGCAAGAGTAAGAAGAAGAGAAATGTATAACTTATGAAAGTGTATACAAGAGGTGCATCTTCTCCTCTACATTGAGGTGGTATTTATACTACAAAGATCAATCAACTTGGTAGACAAGGTAAACTATTTTGGTAGATAAGTAGCATAGTAAACTTATCTACAAGTTTGACAAAGAGTTCATCCACTTGCCATGGTAATAATTCATAATACTCCCCCTTGGATGACACTTTTCAAACTTCAAGAGTTTAAGTACTGCCTTGTTAAAAACCTTGCTAAAGAAAAACCCAGTGGGAAAAAACCTTAGCTAAGGAAAAAAGAGTGCAGCTTATAACTCCCCCTCAAATTGTCTTTTGTAGATCATTACATTGCGTGTACGTGCCGCATGCCAATATCATAAACATGTTTTCTGAAAGTTGTTTTAGGAAGTGCCTTTGTGAAAAGATCAGCTGAATTGTTGCTAGATTGAACGTATCTCATTTCAACCTTTTTATCTTTAATAAGATCTTGAGTGTATGAAAAGAATCTTGGTGGTATATGTTTTGTTCTGTCACTTTTGATATACCCTTCTTTCATTTATGAGACACAAGCTGCATTATTTTCATAGATTGGTGTTGCATTTTCATCTTTCTCCAATCCACAAGAAGTTGATATAAGTTGTGTCATAGATCTTAACCATACACATTCTCTTGAAGCTTCATGTAGTGCAATGACTTCAGCATAATTTGAGGATGTCGCAACGAGTGTTTGTTTTTGAGAACGCCATGAAATCGCAGTTCCTCCATTCTTAAATACGTATCCAGTTTGAGATTTTGCTTTATGGGGATCAGATAAATAACCTGCATCTGCATAACCAACCAACCCTTCTTTTGAATTATTAGGATAAAACAAGCCTAAATCAATAGTACCTCGAAGATATCGAAAAACATGTTTAATCTCGTTCCAGTGCCGTTTAGTAGGAGCTGAACTAAATCTTGCTAACAAATTAACTGCAAAAGAAATGTCAGATCTCGTACAGTTAGTAAGATACATAAGAGCTCCAATTGCACTGAGATATGGTATCTCTGGACCAAGGACCTCTTCATTATCTTCACAAGGACGGAATGGATCATTATCAACATTGAGTGATTTAACAACCATCGGTGTGCTTAAAGGATTTGCTTTGTCCATATTGAAACGCTTTAAGAGTTTCTCAGTATAAGTTGACTGATGTACAAGTATTCCATTATGCATATGCTCAATCTGCAAACCAAGACAATATTTGGTTTTTCCAAGGTCTTTCATTTTAAATTCTTTCTTTAAAAGAGCAATTGCTTCATTTATTTCCTTTTGCGTCCCAATTATATTTAGATCATCAACATACACAGCTATGATCACATATCCTAATGTTGTTTTCTTAATGAAGACGCATGGACAAATAAGGTTACTTGTGTATCCTTTACTTGTCAAATAATCACTCAAATGATTATACCACATCCTTCCAGATTGTTTGAGACCATACAAGGATCTTTGTAATTTGATGGAATACATTTCCTTAGGCTTTGAGCTTAATGCTTCGGGGAATTTAAAACCTTCAGGAATTTTCATATAAATGTCACTATCTAGTGATCCATACAAGTAAGCTGTGACAACATCCATAAGACGCATCTCTAAATTTTTAGAAACTGCTAAACTGATTAAGTATCTAAAGGTTATTGCATCCATAACAGGGGAGTATGTTTCCTCATAATCAATCCCTGGCCTTTGTGAAAAACCCTGAGCTACAAGTCTAGCTTTATACCTTGTAACTTCATTTTTCTCATTTCGTTTTCGTACAAAAACCCATTTATACCCTACAGGCTTTACGGCCATCGGAGTAATAACAATAGGCCCAAAAACCTTTCGTTTGTTAAGTGAATCTAATTCAGCTTGCATAGCTCCTTTCCATTTATCCCAATCATGTCTATTTTTACAGTCACTAACTGACTGTGGTTCAGGATCATCATTTCCACTCATGATGTCACTTGCTACAGAATAAGAAAATATTTCATCAATACTTTCCATTTCATCTTGATTCCATAAGATATCTGTGTGACCATAGTTAATTGACATTTCTTTGTTATTTTCATCTAATTCCTCCCCATGAGAGGTTTTGGTATGTAGTGTTTCATCAAGATCATTCATTTTATTGTCAACTTCCTTTTCATGAGTTTTTTTTTCGAGGATTTTTATCCTTGGAACCGATTGGTCTTCCTCGTTTCAAACGTTTTTGAGATTCATGAGCCATTGTGTTATCTATTTGCTCATTTGGAATCTCAACTCGAGCTGGAGCATTAACAGCTGGTATATGAGATTTAGTAACTCTGTTTGTATCGGTAAATGAATCAGGTAGTTGATTTGCAATTTCTTGCAGGTGTATTATCTTTTGAACTTCTGTCTCACATTGTTTAGTTACTGGATCAAGATGTAATAATGAAGGAACATACCATGAGACATCATTTTCTTGTTTTTTCTTTTCTCCCCCTAATGTCGGGAAAACTGACTCGTTAAAGTGACAATCAGCAAAACGTGCTGTAAATACATCTCCAGTTAAAGGTTCAAGATATCTTATGATGGAAGCTGATTCATATCCAACATATATTCCCAACCTTCTTTGAGGACCCATTTTTGTGCGTTGTGGTGGTGCAATAGGGACATACACAGCACATCCAAAAATTCTAAGGTGGGAAATGTTTGGCTCATTACCAGTAACAAGTTGTAACGGAGAGTATTTAAGATTTGCACTTGGTCTCATACGAATTAGTGATCCAGCATGAAGAATTGCATGACCCCAAATAGACACAGGGAGTTTTGTCCTCATTATTAATGGTCTAGCTATTAGTTGTAGACGTTTGATTAACGACTCAGCTAAGCCATTTTGTGTGTGTACATGAGCAACAGGGTGTTCAACAATAATTCTCATAGACATGCAATAATCATTAAAAGCATGTGATGTGAATTCACCAGCATTATCAAGTCTCGCCCTTTTAATAGTATAATCAGGGAAATGTGCTCGTAATTGGATAATTTGTGCAAGAAATTTTGCAAATGCTACATTACGAGTTGATAGCAAAGAGACATGTGACCATCTACTTGATGCGTCTATCAAAATCATAAAGTATCTAAATGGTCCACATGGTGGGTGAATTGGCCCACATATATCTCCTTGAATTCTTTCAAGAAACAAAGGTGATTCTTTTTCAGTTTTCACAGGCAAAGGCCTTGTGATTAATTTCCCAAGAGAACAAGATGTACACAAAGGAATTTTATTCGATTGTGGAATCTTTTGATATTTCAATGGATGCCCATGAGTGTTTTCAACAATTCTTTTCATCATTGTAGATCCTGGATGACCTAATCTGTCATGCCATAAGTTAAGTGTTTCAGGATCATAAAATTTTTCTTTAACTGCCATATATGCCTGAGGCATACTAATATGTGTATAATGTAAACCAGACTGAAGCATTGGCAGTTTTTCTAATATCTGATCTTTGCTTATGATATGCAAATATTTTTTATTATCAACGGTGCTTGACTGAGTATCATATCCGTTATGATATATGTTTTTGAAACTCAACAGATTTCTTGTTGATTTTGGGGAAAATAAAGCATTTTCTATTATTAGCTTTGTACCATTTGGTAATGCAAAATTAGCTTTTCCCACTCCTTCTATCAGGTCTGTAGGGCCTGATATTGTATTAACGATTCCTTTTGTTGGTTTAAGCTCATAAAAATATTTTTTAGATCTAAGTATAGTGTGTGTGGCTCCACTATCCGCTATACATATATCTGCTTCATTTGTTTGATCTTGCGCTCCAGTGATGTTCATTTTAATCTTGAAAGTATAAAGAAAACTAATAAGTGAATAACAACGAAATTGTTATATTTTAACAAAACTTTATTTAATCGAAAAGAAAACATTACATGAAGAAAAATACATAATTAAAGATAGAAAACACTAAATTGTTGCATATGACTATTGTGGTAAAGCAACATGTGTTTCAAAGGTCTATGTCAAAGTCTGCAGTGTTCAACTCAACATTGAGATCATTAAAATTATCAATATGGTTCACTTCTTTCTCTTTTCTTTTAAGAGAGGCTTGGTATAGTTCACACAAATGTGGAGCTGTGCGACAAGCCTTCGACCAGTGGTTTGTGCTACCACATCTAAAACAGGAAGTGCCATTATTTTCGGACCTACCAGCTTCATTCCCCTTGTACTGGTTGGAATTGTTTTGTGGGGCGTGGTAATTAACTGTTCTTTGATTTTTACCACGGCCATATCCACGGCCACGACCACGTCCACGGTTATAAAAGTTACCTCGGTAATTATTATTACCTTTAAAAGAATGGTTTCGGTTATTAAGGTAACTTTTTTCAAAGGAACCTCGGCCACGACCTCGTCCCCACTTTCTTCCAGAGTTTTTAGTAGCAACATTTATCTCTGGAATTGCTAATGATCCTGTGGGGCGAGCTTGATGATTTTTCATCAAGAGCTCATTGTTTTTTTCTGCTACGAGGAGAAATGAATTCAAATCAGAATATCTTTTAAATTTTTGCAACCTATATTGTTGTTGCAAGTTTATATTTGATGCATGAAATGTGGAGAAAGTTTTCTCCAACATATCTTCCTCGGTTACAATTTGCCCATAAAATCTGAGGGTCGAGCATATTCTGAACAAAGCAGATGTGTACTCGTTTACTTTTTTAAAATCTTGGAACCTGAGATTGTTCCATTCATCTCTAGCAGTAGGAAGTAGAACTTCCCTTTGATGATCAAATCTGCTTTGTAAGTCTTTCCACAAAATATACGGATCCTCACAATTTGAATATTCAAATTGTAACATTTCATCGATATGTTTATGTAAAAAGACATCGGCTTTCGCCTTGTCTTGCTCCGAACAAACATTCCCCTCTTGTATTGTTTCTAAGACACCCATTGATTTAAGATGTCTTCTCACATGGGCCGTCCAAGGCATATAGTTTTCTCCGTTAATACTAAGAGCCGGGAATTCAATTTTTGCAATATTCGACATTCTGATTTCTAAACAAGAACTAAGCAAATAGTAAGATGATTATTAGAATCCATATATATCAATAAACATTGCGATACAATAAAGTGGTAGAGCTATGAACAAATACAAAAATAAGAAAAGTTTAAATTCTTCGGGTGGTAGTTCAGCAATGGGAATAAGAATTAAAATAAGCATTATGGTTGCCAGTATTAAAACCGGGTGTATCATCTTTGAAAGATTTTCTTGGATAAACTTGAGAAAAGAGATGATATAACGAAAATAGATTGATAGTGGTCAATTTATAGTTTAAAATTATAACCGTTTGTAATGGTTATGTGATTGTTTACAACGGCTATATAACCGTTCATAACGGCTATATAACCGTCGTCTATGTATATATCAACAATAATTTTTAAATAAGTATAAGATTATGTTATAAAAACATGAATTTAGTTTATAAAAACAAAATAGAATAAGAACGACAAATTAGGATAAGAATAAGACGTTAGTACGAATAAATGTTAGCAATATAATCAAAATGTTAGTTGACATAAAAGGAAATGTTAGTTGTATAAATAAAGATTAAGTAAAGGTTAGATGCATAAGTAAATGTTAGTTGACATAATATAAAATGTTAGTTGCATAATCAAAAAGTTAGATGCATAAATAAAAGTTAGTTTGTTAGTAGTCCTATGGTTATCAAAATGTCCATAATAAGATCTCCTTTATGCTTATTTTATTTATTTTAGTTATCTTCTCAATATAAGATATTATATATTATTACTTAATGAAGGTCTTACCTTGATTAGTAGATGATTTTGTGATCAATTAGTCTTCTTGATTAGAGTTAAGAGCTCTCGTGCTGATAACGTGTTATAATATCACAATAATTAACACAAGATTAGTGTTATAACCTTAAGATCTTTAAAGAGAATTGCAAGAGTAAGAAGAAGAGAAATGTATAACTTATGAAAGTGTATACAAGAGGTGCAGCTTCTCCTCTACATTGAGGTGGTATTTATACTACAAAGATCAATCAACTTGGTAGACAAGGTAAACTATTTTGGTAGATAAGTAGCATAGTAAACTTATCTACAAGTTTGACAAAGAGTTCATCCACTTGCCATGGTAATAATTCATAATATTTATAATTTACTCAACTAATCTATAATTAAGGAGAACGTAACGAGCAATAATATTTTTGTTGATTTCAACTATTTAAAGTTTATATATATATATATATATATATATATATATATATATATATATATATATATATATATATATACATATATATATGTATTAATATAACTAATTATAACATTTGTTAGTACAATTTTATAAAAAAACATTAAGGTGTTAAAAAAATAAATTTACAGAAAATGTTTAAACAAATTTTAAAATAAACAAAGTTTATAAAACCGATTTTTATAATTTTTAGAAGATTTTAAATCTTTTTTTAAAGGCTAAAAAAAACCTAAAAATTATGCTGAGGGTGCCCGGGTTCGAACCCGGGACCTCTAGATTGACAAACGAGTGGGGAACCAGTGAACCAAGGCCTTGGCCGCGGTTTATCTTGGTTCCCATTTGTTAAAAAACATCAGTTATAAACTCCCCCCCAAAACACATGAACCCTAGATTCAATTTATCCCAAATTGGTGCACTAATCGATTCCATGGATGTGACATCTCATATTTTTTGATAAATTAAAAGTTAACGCCGTTTGTTCTTGTAAGGGCCATTGTGGTCAATTATGAAACTTATGGGTTATTTATGTTTACTTCTTAGTTTGTCACTAATTTGAAGGTTAATAATTTGATTATTAAACTAAACATAATAATAATAATGATAATAATACTAACAACAATAATAATAATATTAACAATAATAGCAATAATCATAATAAGTGTTAATCTTTGAAATAAATAAAAATAATATAAGTTTCTATTATCTTAAAACTTGAAATTAATAAGTTATGCATAAAATAATAACATTTTAAATTTAAGGGGCCATTCTGTTAATTTAGAAACTCTAATACTAAAGTTTAGGCATAAAATAATAAGTTTTGAAATAACAGGGACCATTTGTGTAAATAAATTAAACAAAACCAAACCCCCTCCCCAACCCGTATTTCCGGCCACCTCCTCGTCACCGGCCACCGTCTCCGGCGACCACCAAATCAACCGAAACGCGTAATTGAATCGCGATTAAATCGAACATTAACTATGGCTTATCAGTTTCGAAGTTGAATACGAAGTTAATTGGATTAATTCAGCCGTTTAAGCTGTGCACACGAAACCGAAACACCAAATTCAAAACCTTAACTCGTTCGTGGTGAAACCGACTAAATCAAAACCTCATACCAGAGGGCTAGTGTACTAATCGGCCCCCTTGACCATTCTAAACCATCAATTATCACTAAAACACTTCGACATATCATAATCAATCACCGCGTTTGGTTCGACCTGCAACTCGATCGAAATCCAACCTCTGAACAGTTTGACTTGAAATTGGTAAGGGGCTTTGAGTCCTAAACACCATTCGAAGCTTCACACGAATCCAATTAGGTGTTCATCATCGTTTGCCCACAAATCGAATCAAGACTTGGTCGCGATTAGTGCTTTGTCGTGTTTATCTCGAATTCACATTCAACTGGGTAGTTAGACTAATATACAAACTCGATTACACTTTGGAATCAAAAGCCCTATGTTTGATTTCATTATCAACAACAAACTTGGGTTCAATTTGGGATTCACCCGATTCTAGGGTTCTTGGATTTGGGGGCATATTAACGATTTATCTTAAAAGAATTTGGAACTGAGTATTACCGCGGCTGAGAGCCTTGGTTCAGCGGTAAGATGGGGAGGAGGTTAAACAAGAGGTCCCCGGTTCGAATCCGGGGGACCCCATGTTTCATTTTTAAGCTTTTTAAGCCTTCATTTGAAACTAGTCTTCTTTCTAAAAATTATAAAATTGGTTTTATAACTTTTGTTTACTTTTAAAGTTAATTATTCATTTTCTGTAAATTTATTTTATTATTTTTTATAAATACTTTAACAAATATTTATCAACAAATATAGTGTTTAGTTATTTTTATAAATAAGATTTTAGATAATAATTTAAATCATTACATTATTTTAATTATTTTAAAGGTGGATTAATCATGATAGAATTTATCTACATTTTATAATTTAAATCCTCAAATTTTTATAAAGGCTTTAAATCTTTTTAAAATGTTATGAAAGATACGTTTTAGACTATAATATATGCATAATTCTCTCTAACTAGTTGTAATTAGTTATAAAGGTCCCCAAATTTCCATCGAAACTCTAGTTCGTGTTAAAATGTTGATCTCATTATTAACTTAAAACGTGTATATATATATAGGTGCCTTGTGAGAACTACGTTGGAACGTTGCTTATTATTATTAATCACCAATTATATACATATTGATCATGTGAGTATTTCCATACCCCTTTTTGCTTATTTTCACACTTTGGGGTGGAACATGTTAACTTATTATCATTGCACTTGTAAACTCATTTGAGACTTGTAATCTTTATGGCAATTCATCATGCAAAGTTGTGGTTAGTTGAACTTTTGTGGTTACCATGTTATGGCGTTATATGTACAATCATTAACTATTGCTAGCCCAGCGAAGTCATAGATCTATGAGCCAGACGAGCCTGCTTTAGTTGATCCAAGTATACTTAGCTGATCGTATAATCTTGTAAACGTTTGAGACTTGTAAAACTTTGTCGAGGTTTGATTGTTGCATTGTTCATAACATCCCTAATCACTTTATTCACTAACTTATGACTTGAATTGCCATCTTTTATATAATCTATGTATTAAAAACTATGGGATGCTCACCAACATTTTTTATGTTGACCTTTTATTTTTAACATGTTTCAGGAATACCTCAAGTATGTGTTCTACTCTTTGAAGCTTATCAAATCTAGGATTGGACCTAGAGATAAAATGGATGATCATGTTATTTGTAGCATTTGTACATGATGTATTCTTTGTTGAAACTTTTGCTTGTAATGTTACAATTGAATCTTATGATTAATATATTTGGATTTAATAAATAGCGTTATGTGGCTGTGAACAATCGTAACCCTCACATCTCGACGTTTCCGCCGTCAAGGTTGGGGTGTGACAGATTGGTATCAGAGCCCATAACTATAGGGATTTAGGTTATTAGAAATGGTGACCTAGACTATAGTTGCATGAACCTCCTAGAAAGATCCTTATACTCTCATGTTTACTTATTGTTGCATGTCACATGATGCTATTTACTTAGGGATGCCTTTTGTGCAATATGATGCCCTTAGATAGGTGTGCCTTATAATTAATTACCTTGGTTACTTGTCTCCCTAAACTTAACTTTAACTCTTTGATTCTCCCCGACAAATGAACTTCCTAAACCTATTCTCAACGACATGTGGAATCTACACTTATCATCATGGGTTCAATTCCTTAGACTCTATGTCTAATTTATGAAAATCTCATCAAGGTTTTGATTCTATGAACCAAAGAAATTTGTGTGACACATAGACACCTATTAGGCACGCGTGTCTTCAATAAGGCTATGGTTGACCTCATGTCTTGAGGAGTTCATGTATTTCCTTCAATTGTGAATCGAATGTTCACATCTCGTCGTGGTGTTGAATCACTCTTGTCATTGATTTAGTCTTCCTGATTTAAACCATTCAAGATTTGAACACCATCATAACTAATTCTGTTACCTCGAACTTTGACCTTAAATTTTGTAAGCATGATTTCCCTTTTGTTACATTAATGTAACTTGAAATTTTCTGAATTTCTAATGGATATTCCCTTCCTTTCGTTGTTAAGTCGAACTTCATACCGTTTGCACCGCCGGAGATGCAAGAGTTGCAAGTCAACCTATGACTAAGAACACTCGTATCTCCTAAATGATTCTAACTCATCAAAACAGGGGTGATTCCCTTACTTTGATGATTCTCTATTCGTTTCGATAAATGGTTTCCAATTGTGATTTATAAAATTTCATCCTCTAGATAGGGGTGATTTCCTTATCCCGAGGATTGACTTCAATTATTTTCTTTGGAATGGCATTTCACAAATGACATGATCTCACCAAAATAGGATTGAAACCCGTACTTTGGTGACAAATGTCAATCTTCGATTGTTTTCTTGCTATTATGAAATTCAATCATCAAGATAGGCGTGAATTCCATACCTTGATGATAATATCATCTTTATGAATTGCATTTGTTCAAATGAGACGACTTCATCAAAGTAGGAGTGAATTCTGGATTTTGATTAAGAAGTTCATCTTGTTATATTTTGTTTTTGTAAAACTTCACCGTTAAGATAGGAGTGATTTCCCTTACCTTAATGGTGAGTTACCTCGTCTTATTTCTGTGGATCCTCAACAAGGAGTTGGGATCGAACTTTTTGATTGGTAAGTTAGTGGTCATACCTTGGGAATACACCATCAAGTTAGGAGTGAAAACCACACCTTGATGACTATTCTCATTTCTTGATCTCCAACTTACCAAGGTTTTAATCAAGTGACAAGAAACATGTAGTAACTTGAAGGGTGAACCAATGTTAGTGTTTGGACCTATCAAGCCAAAGCATGATTTCTGAACTTGAAAGGAGACCCGATCACTCTAGGTTGATTTTGATTCCGAGCTTGGAGCATTTGAATTCTTAAATCGATTTATTTTCCTTTATCTTCATGTTTTGACTCGATCTAGCTACATCGAACCATTTATTCTTTACTTATCGACTTTCATTTTGAGTTCTCATCAACACATGATTGCGCGATGGTAGCCTTCTTAAACAATCTTTCTACTAAATAAAGACATTATCAACTTGTGTTTGTAACATCTTGTAATTTTGTTAACCAAAAGTTAATTGCGTTTATTCTTATGAGGGCCATTGTTTCCATTTGTGAAACTTATGGGCCATTTATGCCTATTATATTCTTAAATTTTTAGTTTGAAAGTTATTAATGTTAATTATTACTTAATAAATAAATGTTGATAATAATAATGATAATAATAATAATAATATTATTATTAATAATATCATTAATAATAATTATAACTAGTAATAATAACAATAATAATAATATTGTTATTGATGATAATAATTTTTAAGAATTATTAAACTAATAAATATATAAAACTTTGATTTGAAAGTTAAGGGGGCTATTTGATAACTTAGAAACTTTAATATTAGAGTTAGTACATAAAATGTTAAAAATGGATACTTCAGGGACCTAGGTTGCCAAACTAGGAATTTTGAACCAAAACCCAACCCCCCTTCCCGATTACCCTTTCCCACCGTCGGCCACCTCCGGCGACTCCTCCGGCGGCCCTCCGGCCACACCAAAGCCTCCAAATTAGGCCGGTTCATGGTCTCAAAACGTCTTCAAATCATTTAGGGCATGGTTCGAGCTTAATGACAGCAATTAATCGAAATTAAGGTACTGGTTACCACCTGTTCGAGTGAGTAACCGAGGCTTCTTAATCACAGAGCCGTTGGGCTATTAAACAATCATAAAAATCTAATTAACTTAGCCTAATCAACCGTCTATCAATTCCTAAATCATTACAACACTCAATTTTACTTGAAACAAATCTCTACATCGAGTTCAAATCACCTTTTCCATCGCGACCTACCTTCCACTCGAACACCACTACCCGGACCTCAAGCTCTAAAATTGATAGAGGGCTTTTACTCACTAAGGTACTTGGAATCTTTCTGCAACATAAATTTGATTATGGTTAGCGTTTGCAACTTGAAACCAGCCTCAACGTGGCCGCCGCTTCCATTTGATTGTTCAAACATCAAGCTATTATCAATTCGGATAATTAAACCTACTTACAGGTTCGATTTCATCTAAAGATCAAAAGCCCCATGAATGATTTCATTAACAATATCGTTTGGATGGTCAATATGGAATCAATCATTCTAGGGTTCTTGAGTAAAAAGGGGATTTCTGAAATTAATGGTTTTATAATTGTTAAGGAAGCTTTTAACCAAGATCGGGCTGTAGCCCAACTGGTTATTGGCGTGGATTGTAACCAAGAGGTGCCGGGTTTGAACCCGGGCTCCCTCATCTATTTTTTAAGGGCTTTTCAAGCCTTAATTTAATTATGAGAAATTTTCAATAGCTATAAAAATTAGTTTTAGTAAACTTTAACTATTTTTAAAGGCACCAAATAATTTTCTATATTTTTTTTAAAAATTTAGGTAATTAAAAATATTATTTAATAAGACATTTTAAACAAAGGTTATTCTTGAGTTATTTATTTTAAAATGGATTTTAATATTTAGTAAATTATTGTTGGTCCAAATGTTCCTTTAAATATCCATCGTTTAAATCACGTTATTTTAAATGGAGATTATTTTCAAAACATTATAAATTTATATGATAAATATTAAATTATTCATTTAATCTTTTAGGTATGTTATATCATAATTAGTAAATAAAGTTATTCGTTAACTTTTATTTTTATATCTTGGAAGTTATGAAACAATATAATTTTCAATGATTCTTTATTCTTATTTTAACAGTTTCAATATTATAAAGATCATTTAAAGGGTTAAAAACTTAATAAAATGATTTAAGTAATTATAAATTATCCTACAAGTCATTTAAAAAGGTATTCAATTATCTTTACCAAAATTTAAATAATTAAATATTAAATTAATTATTCCTTTTCACACATTGTATTTATTCTTTATGAAATTAATAAATTCAATCATTGAATATTTCATTATCATTCTTAGTCTTAAATATATTATATATTAAACCAAAACGTAAACGATTGTATTATAATATATCTATAAAATGTAATTATTAAAACCCCCAAATTCCAATCGAAACCCTAATCATTATTTGAACGTTAATCATATTATTAATCTTCATCTTGTAATACATATTTAGGTGCCTTGTAATGAATACTTGGGATTACTTTGGATCATCCTCTAATCTTTATTTATCATCTTGTAATGCTTATATCAATGTGAGTATTTCCATACCTCTTTTTGTTATTTTCACACTTTGGGGTGAAACATGTTAACTTATACTATTGCACTTGTAAACTTATTTGAGACTTGTAAACCTATGGCAATTCATCTTGTAAAGTTGTGGTTAGTTGAACTTTTGTGGTTACCATGTTATGGCGTTATATGTACAATCATTAACTATTGCTAGCCCAGCGAAGTCATAGATCTATGGGCAAGACAAGCCTACTTTGGTTGATCCAAGTACACTTAGCTGATCGTATAATCTTGTAAACGTTTGAGACTTGTAAAACTTTGTCGAGGTTTGATTGTTGCATTGTTCATAACATCCCTAATCACTTTATTCACTAACTTATGACTTGAATTGCCATCTTTTATATACTTATGTATTGAAAACTATGGAATGCTCACCAACATTTTTATGTTGACCTTTTATTTTTAACATGTTTCAGGTATATCTCAAGTTTGATATCTACACTTTGAAGCTTGCACATCTAGGAATGGACCTAGATAAATAAATAAAATAAGAATGATTTGTTACATTCTATGTTATGCTTTTATTTTCTTTGAGACTTATGTTTGTAATGTGACAATTGAAACTTATGTTTAAATTATATTTGGATTATTAATAGCGTTATGTGGCTGTGAACGATCTTAACTCTCACTCCTCGACGTTTCCGCCATCAAGGTTGGGGTGTGACAGATTGGTATCAGAGCCCATAACTATAGGGATTTAGGTTATTAGAAATGGTGACCTAGACTATAGATGCATGAACCTCATAGAAAGATCCTTATACCTTTGTGCTTACATGTTGTTTGCGTGCTACATAATGCTATGCCTTTTGTGCAACTTGATGCCTTAGCATAGGATTGCCTTATGTATGCTTAAACTTAGTTACTTGTCTCCCTAAACTTAACTTTGACTCTTTGACCCTCCCCGACAAATGAACTTCCTAAACCTATTCTCAACGACATGTGGAATCTACACTTATCATCTGGGTTCAATTCCTTAGACTCTATGTCTAATCTATGAAAATCTCATCAAGGTTTTGATTTCATAAACCAAAGAAATTTGTGTGATACATAGACACCTGTATTCTGGATTTCCTGGCAAAAGGCCTTCGGGCTAAGGCAAGCATATCGTATAAATCTCATTGTGAGACCAGTTATGCTTACCTGGGGATTTCTGGGATGAGTGATAAACTATGGTCAACATACACAAGTCTCTATGGCAAATGGGTCAATTTACCTTGACGTGTCAACGATTCCAAATGGTAATGCGTTACCAAATGGAACCATCCTCTACGTATCTTAAAAATCTTTGATTCCTTGAACTGGTATCCCTTCATTCTTATCATACATAATGTTCCTATTAATATTGAACCTACCCTACATTTCAACCCGTACGTTTAAACACCGTTATACGTTGAGCGTTTCATGTAACTATTTCTATATCTTGACCAACGTGAACATGGATCTTAATATACCCAAAGATATTGGGAATCTAAACCGAATGATCATCAAAAACTTTAAACCGTTACTCATGGTTCTCAAGTTTTCTTAAGGATGTGTCCCATAACTAAGAACATGCAATGCTATAGGTGGAATTCCTACATCTCGAGATACTTTGTCTAGGCAAAGTGTAAATGGTGATTTGACTCGATCATTGAATCCATTTACTTGACTCGAAACCATTGAGATGAGTGATCACTTATAAGTACGCGTGTCTTCAATAAGTGTAACATCCTGTAATTTTCGGTCTTTATTTATTTATGTTTATACGTGGCCTCGTTAGTAAAGGTTTAACATAATAATAATAATAATAATAATAATAATAATAAATATAAAAATAATAATAATAATAATAATAATAATAATAATAATAATAATAATAATAATAATAATAAATATAAAAAAATAATAATAATAATAATAATAATAATAATAATAATAATAATAATAATAATAATAATAATAATAATAATAATAATAATAATAAATAATACCAATAATAATAATTATAATAATTATAGTAATACTAATAATAATAATAATAATAATAATAATAACAATAATTACAATAGTACTAATAATAATAATAACAATAATAATAGTAATTAAAAGTGAAAACCCTTAAACCAAAGTCCAAGGAAGTGTTATGCCAAATTTCAAACTTAAAACTAATATAAATCATTTTGACCAACACCTAAACTCCAGGGGTGGGAAATGTAAATTTCCCTTTTAACCGGCGGCTTCGGCCGGAGCTCCGGTCAAGCTCCGGCGAGGCTCCAAAGCCCCACTTCACACTAATTCGATCACTTAAACCGCCCAACCTCGCTCGGCCTTGCGATTCGAACCCGAACCCCAAACCAATTTGAATTCCCGCTCGTATCACCTTTCCAAAATCGAATTGGGACTATCTTGAAACGAATCCGGACCCAATCTCAACAAACTCCTTAATTTGAACCAAATTAATCAATTCCAAACTTAATACGCGGCCTCATCAATCTGCAAATCAATCAAAATCGAAATTTAAACAGCTCGAATCTCACAAATTTGGTAAATTTATACGCGTTTTCAAATTGAAAGTGATACGTACGAAATCAATGAATTGATGCTATATAAAGGGATCTACTAATTCGTTTTGAAGTCCTTAAGCTCCCTAAACCATCAATTTCACAAAATCATTACAAATTCAGAAAACCCCAAATTTCAGAACACCCGAAGAAACTCGAGGTCGAAGAACCCTCTAATTCTCTTCTAAACAGGTAATTGAAACCTGTATTCTACTCGATTTGGTCCAATGATCAAAAGCCCTATGATGATTCGGCTGATTAACAGCGAATCGAGGGTCAATTTTGAATCCAATGAACCTAGGGTTCATCGGATTGGGGGAAACCGGGGCGGCTCCGGCTTAAAATTAAAACAAACCAAAATGAACCAAGGCTTGGGCCCTGGTTCACTGGTTCCCGCACCCCATGTTTCGGGGGAGGTCCCGGGTTCGACCCCGGGCAACCCCCCCCCTTTTCTCCTTTTCTTTCCCTTTTCTTTTGTTTTCTTTTCCCTTTTCTTTTCTGCTTTATTTTCTTCATTACAAATTATTTTTTTTTTTGCTTAAATATTAATTCTGAAAATTTCTAAAAATTATTTTATAAATTCAGAATTTATTTATTTAGTTATTTATCCTTTATTCAAAGGTTTAAAAATATGTTTAAATTTAAAATACATTGTGGTATTTTTCCTTATTTTAAATTATTTAAAATAATGTTATGTGAAAAGATAATACATGTGTAAAAATATTTTAGGTTATTTAAAACATATGTATGTATATATATGTGTATATATATATATATATACATGTAAATATTGGCAAAACAATTTGAATAATTTTTACCTATATACATATATTGTAAAATATATGTATATATTTTGTCAAACAATTAGAATGACTAACTACTTATATATAAATACTTATATTCATATAAACATATCAAAGTAAGTATACATATATATATATATATATATATATATATATATATATATATATATATATATATATATATATATATATATATATATATATATTTATTTCTTGACTTATTACAATCAATACAACTTTCATCAATCGATTTAACGTACGATTAATTTTCTTTATATTAGCCGTTCTCTTTCGCGCAACAAATCTAATTATCATTTCGTTCCGTTAACCCGATTCACATTAATAACACGAAATAAATTGATGTCAACCTCTATTCAATCCATAATTAAGAACCTTAAAACAAAATAATCATCAAACCAATTATAACGCGTTACCTTATTCTTATTTAGGTGTCTTGTGACGTTTGTGTTGGAAATCTTATTCGTGGTTATTCGTATTTCATCTTCAAGTCTTCTTATTATCATGTGAGTTCTTATGCCCCATTTACATATATTTTACACCTTTCGGGGTGAAACATGTTGGTTATACAAACAAACTCTTACACGCTTTGATACTTATTACGCACGTGCAATTCTTTACTTAGTCGTGGTTATTTGAATATGTTAAGTTTTATATGAGATGTGACATACGTGTGCAATCATTAACTATAACTAGCCTGGCGAAGTCTTAGATCTTTGGGCCTGACAAGCCTATTTGGTGCTAAAGCCGAGGGATTGCCGGCTCCTAGGAGCCGTATGCTTGTGCACTAGGGAACCAAATACACTTAGCTAATCATGCTTATTCATATTATTCAGTCAAGGTTTGATTGTAACTATGCATGTTCTATATACTTACTATCTTGTGACCATTGACTAGAATTGCCACATCCCATCTCATAATATATATACTTATTGTATTTTAAAACCATGAGAACTCACCAACTTGTTAGTTGACTTTATTTTCAACATGTTTCAGGTAATGTGCAAGTTTAATGATGATTGAAGAAATGCTTAAGCTTAGGATGTGGACCTAGACTTAAATAAACATTTGGATTCTTTTCTTTGTTTATTGTTTCTTGTAAGACGTGGATGATTGTGATGTTTGAAAAACAATTGGTTAATGGCATTTATATTTTAACATAGTGTTATGTGGCTGTGAACAATCTTAACCCTCACACTTCGACGTTTCCGCCGTCATGGTTGGGGTGTGACAGATTGGTATCAGAGCCCATAACTATAGGGATTTAGGTTATTAGAAATGGTGACCTAGACTATAGTTTATGCATGATCCTTATAGAAAAGTATTCTTATGGATACATACATATTGTTTGCATGCTGCCTAACGCTATGCCTTATTATGTGCAATGTGATGCGTTAGCATAGATGCCTTTCTGCATGATTACATATTGTTACTCGTCTCCCTAGACTTATATTAAACGATGATTCTCCCCGACGATTGCTAATACTTAAATGCTTCCTCGTCTTTAAATAGAACTTATTGATAGAAAAATTTCTTAGACTCAAGGTCTAATCCTATAAATATCTCATCAAGATTTTTGATTCCATGAATCATAGAACTAGTGTGGTACATAGACACCTGTATTATGGTTTTCCTGGCAAAAGGCCCTCGGGCTAAGGTAAGCATTTCGTATAAATCCTACGGGACCAGTCATGCTTACCTGGGGATTTCCGGGATGAGTGATAAACTATGGCCAACATACACCAGTTTCTAAGGCGAATGGGTCAATTTATCTTGACGTGTCAACGATTCCAAAGGATGATGCGTCATCAAATGGAATCACCCCGTACAACCCATGATTCTTACTTTAACTGTCCATCCTTATTACCCTTTTAACCGATCTTAATTCAATTTATATTTTACCAGCATGTCTCGTTACCAAGGAACTCGAGGAAGATCCGGCCGCAAGCTTGCCGCTCTAATTGCCTGGCAAATGGCTGCGGTCATCCCGACTATGGTGGCTGAACTCAGCAGCACCATGATCGCCAACGTCGCAAGCAACAGCAACGGCCAAGGCGAAAATAGTGCAAACCAAGGTCGTAACAACCAGAAGTGCACCTTCAAGCACTTTAGTTCATGCAAGCCTCCCAGTTTCAGTGGCAAGGAAGGTGCCACCGGTCTCCTAGAATGGTTTGAAGGTATGGAAAACACTTTCGTCAACTGTGAGTGCCCCGAAGCACTCAAAGTGAGGTATGCCACCAGTATGCTGCAACAAAGGGCCTTAACGTGGTGGAACAGTGAAAAGAGAAACCGAGGCCCCGACGCGATCTTGGCCTTAACTTGGGAGGAATTCAAGAACATAGCCATTGCCAAGTTTTGTCCGAGAAGTGAAATTCAGAAATTGGAGGAAGAATTCTGGAACCTGAAACAGGATGGCGGGAACCATTTGGCATATTCTACCCGTCACCATGAACTAAGTATACTGCTGCCACACATGGTGGATACTGTCTCGCGGAATGTGGAAAAATTCATTAAGGGTGTGCCGTCCCAAATCCAGGATGCCGTGGTGGGTAGCCGACCCGCAACCCTGGAGGAAGCTATCACTATTACTGCACAGCTGACCGAGAATCACATCCGAGCAGGCACCATGTCTGCAAAGGGTGCCAAGAAAACTGAGAAGACGGTCCCTGAAGAGATCAAGGAGGTTAGGGCTGATAACAAAAAGAGGAAGTTTGTACCGGCACGGAACTACGCCGTGGCCGCTCCTAAGCCACCCCAGCGGCAGTGTGTTCCCGGGACTGCACCGGTAGCACAAGTGCCCGTGGCAAGGGCTTATGCAGACCCTCTACCTTTGTGCAACACATGTAAGTACCATCATCCGGGGAATCTCCCGTGTCGCATCTGCACACTATGTGGCAAATACGGGCATCTCGTGGCAACATGTCGCCGAGCAATGGGGAACGCAGTGACGGAACCAAACCGGGCCTGCTACAATTGCGGAGAACCAGGTCACTACCGACCCCAGTGCCCTCGTCTTGTGGGCAATGTTCCACAAGCTCGTGGACGTGCCTTCAACATCAACGCAAACCAAGCTCAGGCGAACAACGATGTAGTGAACGGTACGTAATTTTCAACCCTATCTCCGTAGAATTCCTCTAAAAAAATCCCTGGTTTATGCCTAAGTGCCTTTTTAAACCTACACAGGTATGTTTCTTATTAATGATACCTATGCTTACATACTATTTGATTCGGGTGCCGATAGGAGTTTCGTTTCCTTAGAATTCGAACCGATACTTGCTAAACCTCGTGCGAATTTGGGAAGACCTCTCACTGTTGAAGTTGCCGATGGAGAACCGATCACCGTCGACGTGGTCATTCGTGATTGTCTATTGTGCCTCGACGATCATAGATTTCTTATCGACCTTATTCCTATGAAGCTCGGGAGTTTCGACGTTATTATTGGCATGGATTGGTTATCGAAGAATCATGCTGAGATCGTTTGTTTTGAGAAGTGCATTCGCATACCCTTACCATCCGGAGACACGTTGAAGGTGTTCGGTGAACGGTCTTCCAAAAGACTCAAGCTTATGACATGCACTCAAGCTCGAAAGTGCCTGAGTAAGAGTTATCCAGCATTCTTGGCTTACGTAGTCAACACTAAAGTCAAAGGGAAGGAACTCAAGGATGTTCCAATTGTACGAGAATTCCCTGAAGTATTTCCAGACGACCTTAGTGGGTTACCTCCTGTACGGGAAGTTGAATTCAAAATCGACTTGATCCCGGGAGCGAGCCCCGTGGCCAAATCACCTTACCGACTAGCACCATCTGAAATGCAAGAACTATCTAGCCAACTCCAGGAATTATCCGAGAAGGGTTTTATCCGCCCTAGTTCTTCTCCTTGGGGTGCACCTGTCTTATTTGTGAAGAAGAAAGACGGGTCATTTCGCATGTGCATCGATTACCGGGAGCTCAACAAGTTAACCGTCAAGAACCGGTATCCCCTTCCTCGTATCGACGACCTCTTCGATCAACTCCAAGGAGCCGCAATCTTTTCAAAAATCGACTTGCGTTCGGGTTATCACCAACTGCGAGTCCACGACGACGACATCCCAAAGACTGCTTTCCGCACTCGGTACGGGCATTACGAGTTTATGGTTATGCCTTTCGGCTTAACCAATGCTCCTGCGGTCTTCATGGACCTTATGAACCGAGTGTGCAAGCCATACCTAGATAAATTTGTCATTGTGTTCATCGATGACATTCTTATCTATTCCAAGTCTCACTCTGATCATGAACTCCACCTTCGTCAAATCCTCAATCTGTTGAAGAAGGAACAACTGTTCGCGAAGTTTTCGAAATGCGAGTTCTGGCTGGAAGAAGTACAATTCTTAGGGCACGTCGTGAATAGTCAAGGAATTCACGTCGACCCTGCAAAGGTGGAAGCCGTGAAGAATTGGAGGGCTCCCACAACGCCGACGGAAGTTCGATCATTTCTTGGCCTAGCCGGGTATTATCGATGATTTATTGCCAATTTCTCAAAAATCGCAAAACCACTCACGTTCTTGACCCAGAAGAACCAGCCGTTCGAGTGGAAAGCCGAACAAGAAGAGGCGTTTGAGACATTGAAGCACCAGTTATGCAATGCTCCTATTCTGGCCCTACCGGATGGGAATGACGACTTCACGGTATACTGCGATGCGTCGAAACAAGGCCTTGGTTGTGTTCTTATGCAACGAGGAAAGGTCATAGCTTATGCCTCGAGACAATTGAAAGGTTCACGAGGTAAATTACACGACGCACGATCTCGAGCTCGGAGCGGTGGTCTTCGCCTTAAAAATCTGGAGACATTATCTATACGGCACGCAATGTATAGTATACACGGACCACAAGAGCCTCCAGCATGTTTTCAATCAGAAGGATCTCAATATGAGGCAACGTCGTTGGGTGGAACTAATCAGTGACTACGACTGCGACATCCGATACCACCCCGGCAAGGCGAATGTCGTAGCTGATGCGTTGAGTAGGAAAACGCACCAAAAGATGGTCTCCGTTCAAGAGATTCGCGACCGTCGGCAGTGGTTCGATACATTGGGAGAGTTTGACACTGAATTTCGACTTGATGTCCACAATACTACAGTGTTACTGCAAAATTTGAGGATCGAGTGTGACATCGAGTCAAGCATTCGAGAGGCCCAGCAGGCAGTACAAGGCGAGGAGAGTATGAAAGATGAACTTGAGCCCAATCTTGTAGCCCAACTGGAAGCGAGAGCCAATGGGTTGATGTATTTCGCGAACCGATTTGGATCCCCAAACACAATAACCTTCGAGCTTTTATCATGAATGAAGCACATCAGACTCGATATTCTATTCACCCGGGCTCCGATAAGATGTATATGGACTTGCGGAGTCAATATTGGTGGCCCGGAATGAAACGGGACATAGCAACCTACGTTGCTAAGTGTCTTACATGCACGAAGGTTAAAGCGGAGCACCAACGTCCAAGTGGATTACTCGAGCAACCCGAAATTCCCATGTGGAAATGGGAACATATATCCATGGACTTCATAACCAAACTACCTCGAACACCTCGTGGGCACGATAGCATATGGGTAATCGTCGACCGATTGACCAAGTCGGCACATTTCATATCCATACGCGACACGTATAAGACATCAAGACTAGCTCGGATTTACATCGACGAGATCGTAAGCCGTCACGGTGTGCCTCTTCATATCATATCCGACCGGGACGCTCGTTTCACTTCTCACTTCTGGTCTTCTATGCAAGAACTTCTGGGTACGCAATTGGATTTAAGTACGGCTTACCATCCCCAAACCGATGGTCAAACCGAGCGGACGATCCAAACTCTGGAAGACCTGTTGCGTCTCTGTGTTCTCGATTTTGGTGGTGACTGGGATACACACCTACCACTCGCGGAGTTCTCCTACAATAATAGTTATCATTCAAGCATCCAAATGGCACCATTTGAGGCCCTTTATGGTCGTAAATGTCGTTCACCGATTTGCTGGACCGACATGGGCGAAAATCTTATCACCGGTCCCGAACTCATACAAGAGACGACCGATAAGGTTGCTATCATCCGCAAGAACTTGGAAACGGCTAGGAGTCGACAGAAGAGCTATGCCGATAAACGTCGCAAGCCGCTAGAATTCCAAGTTGGGGAGATGGTCCTTCTCAAGGTCTCGCCGTGGAAGGGTGTGGTTCGTTTTGGAAGGAAAGGTAAGTTAGCTCGAGGTTCGTAGGACCTTTCAGGGTTCTGAAAAGAATCGGGAAAGTGGCCTACAAACTAGAACTACCCTCTGACCTTAGTGGAATTCACCCGGTCTTCCACGTCTCGAACCTGAGGAAGTGTTTGGCCGACGATAACTTGTATGTGCCGTTGGAAGACATCCAGATCAACGAGACCCTACATTTCGTTGAGAAACCCGTCGAAATCATGGATCGCATTATGAAGAAGACTAGAACCTCTACGACCCCAATAGTAAAGGTTCGGTGGGAAAACAAGCGAGGAGCGGAATTCACTTGGGAGCGTGAAGATCATATGAGGAAGACTTACCCTGAGTTATTTTTGTAACCTTCGTTATTTTAATTTCGGGACGAAATTAATTCAAGTTGGGGAGACTGTAACATCCTGTAATTTTCGGTCTTTATTTATTTATGTTTATACGTGGCCTCGTTAGTAAAGGTTTAACATAATAATAATAATAATAATAATAAGAATAATAATAATAATAAATAATAATAATAAGAATAAAAAATAAAAAAATAATAATAATAATAATAATAATAATAATAATAAGAATAATAAGAATAATAATAAGAAATAATATAAAAAATAATAATAATAATAAATAATAATAATAATAATAATAATAATAATAATAATAATAATAATAATACCAATAATAATAATTATAGTAATACTAATAATAATAATAATAATAGTAATAATAACAATAATTACAATAGTACTAATAATAATAATAACAATAATAATAGTAATTAAAAGTGAAAACCCTTAAACCAAAGTCCAAGGAAGTGTTCTGCCAAATTTCAAACTTAAAACTAATATAAATCATTTTGACCAACACCTAAACTCCAGGGGTGGGAAATGTAAATTTCCCTTTTAACCGGCGGCTTCGGCCGGAGCTCCGGTCAAGCTCCGGCGAGGCTCCAAAGCCCCACTTCACACTAATTCGATCACTTAAACCGCCCAACCTCGCTCGGCCTTGCGATTCGAACCCGAACCCCAAACCAATTTGAATTCCCGCTCGTATCACCTTTCCAAAATCGAATCGGGACTATCTTGAAACGAATCCGGACCCAATCTCAACAAACTCCTTAATTTGAACCAAATTAATCAATTCCAAACTTAATACGCGGCCTCATCAATCTGCAAATCAATCAAAATCGCAATTTAAACAGCTCGAATCTCACAAATTTGGTAAATTTATACGCGTTTTCAAATTGAAAGTGATACGTACGAAATCAATGAATTGATGCTATATAAAGGGATCTACTAATTCGTTTTGAAGTCCTTAAGCTCCCTAAACCATCAATTTCACAAAATCATTACAAATTCAGAAAACCCCAAATTTCAGAACACCCGAAGAAACTCGAGGTCGAAGAACCCTCTAATTCTCTTCTAAACAGGTAATTGAAACCTGTATTCTACTCGATTTGGTCCAATGATCAAAAGCCCTATGATGATTCGGCTGATTAACAGCGAATCGAGGGTCAATTTTGAATCCAATGAACCTAGGGTTCATCGGATTGGGGGAAACCGGGGCGGCTCCGGCTTAAAATTAAAACAAACCAAAATGAACCAAGGCTTGGGCCCTGGTTCACTGGTTCCCGCACCCCATGTTTCGGGGGAGGTCCCGGGTTCGACCCCGGGCAACCCCCCCCTTTTCTCCTTTTCTTTCCCTTTCTTTTGTTTTCTTTTCCCTTTTCTTTTCTGCTTTATTTTCTTCATTATAAATTATTTTTTTTTGCTTAAATATTAATTCTGAAAATTTCTAAAAATTATTTTATAAATTCAGAATTTATTTATTTATTTATTTATCCTTTATTCAAAGGTTTAAAAATATGTTTAAATTTAAAATACATTGTGGTATTTTTCCTTATTTTAAATTATTTAAAATAATGTTATGTGAAAAGATAATACATGTGTAAAAATATTTTAGGTTATTTAAAACATATGTATGTATATATATGTGTATATATATATATATACATGTAAATATTGGCAAAACAATTTGAATAATTTTTACCTATATACATATATTGTAAAATATATGTATATATTTTGTCAAACAATTAGAATGACTAACTACTTATATATAAATACTTATATTCATATAAACATATCAAAGTAAGTATACATATATATATATATATATATATATATATATATATATATATATATATATATATATATATATATATATATATATTTATTTATTTCTTGACTTATTACAATCAATACAACTTTCATCAATCGATTTAACGTACGATTAATTTTCTTTATATTAGCCGTTCTCTTTCGCGCAACAAATCTAATTATCATTTCGTTCCGTTAACCCGATTCACATTAATAACACGAAATAAATTGATGTCAACCTCTATTCAATCCATAATTAAGAACCTTAAAACAAAATAATCATCAAACCAATTATAACGCGTTACCTTATTCTTATTTAGGTGTCTTGTGACGTTTGTGTTGGAAATCTTATTCGTGGTTATTCGTATTTCATCTTCAAGTCTTCTTATTATCATGTGAGTTCTTATGCCCCATTTACATATATTTTACACCTTTCGGGGTGAAACATGTTGGTTATACAAACAAACTCTTACACGCTTTGATACTTATTACGCACGTGCAATTCTTTACTTAGTCGTGGTTATTTGAATATGTTAAGTTTTATATGAGATGTGACATACGTGTGCAATCATTAACTATAACTAGCCTGGCGAAGTCTTAGATCTTTGGGCCTGACAAGCCTATTTGGTGCTAAAGCCGAGGGATTGCCGGCTCCTAGGAGCCGTATGCTTGTGCACTAGGGAACCAAATACACTTAGCTAATCATGCTTATTCATATTATTCAGTCAAGGTTTGATTGTAACTATGCATGTTCTATATACTTACTATCTTGTGACCATTGACTAGAATTGCCACATCCCATCTCATAATATATATACTTATTGTATTTTAAAACCATGAGAACTCACCAACTTGTTAGTTGACTTTATTTTCAACATGTTTCAGGTAATGTGCAAGTTTAATGATGATTGAAGAAATGCTTAAGCTTAGGATGTGGACCTAGACTTAAATAAACATTTGGATTCTTTTCTTTGTTTATTGTTTCTTGTAAGACGTGGATGATTGTGATGTTTGAAAAACAATTGGTTAATGGCATTTATATTTTAACATAGTGTTATGTGGCTGTGAACAATATTAACCCTCACACTTCGACGTTTCCGCCGTCATGGTTGGGGTGTGACAATAAGGCTATGGTTGACCTCATATCCTGAGAAGTCCATGTATTTCCTTTCGATTGTGAATCGAATGTTCACATCTCATTGTGGTGTTGAATAATTCCTGCCCTTGATTTCGTCTTCCCGATTGAAACCATCCAAGATTTGAACACCACAACAAATTCTGTTATCTCGAACTTTGATCCTAAGCTTGTAAGCATGATTTTCTCTTTTGTTACATTGATGTAACTTGAAATTTTCTGAATTTCTAATTGATATTCTTTTTCTTTTCGCTGTTATGTCAAACTTCATACCGTTTGCACCGTGAGAGATGCAAGTGTTTGCAAGCCAACCTATGACTAAGAACACTCGTATCTCCTAAATGATTCTAACTCATCAAAACAGGGATGATTCCCTTATTTTGATGATTCTCTATTTGTTTCGATAAATGGTTTCCAATCGCGTGTTGTATGAAATTTCATCCTCTGGATTGGGGTGATTACCTTATCTTGAGAATTGACTTCAATTATTTTTTTGGAATGACATTTCACAAATGACATGATCTCACGAAAATAGGATTGAAACCCGTACTTTGGTGACAAATGTCAATCTTCGATTGTTTTCTTGCTATTATGAAATTCACTCATCAAGATAGGCGTGAATTCCATACCTTGATGATAATATCATCTTTATGAATTGTATTTGTTCAAATGAGACGACTTCATCAAAGTAGGAGTGAATTCTGGATTTTGATGAAGAAGTTCATCTTGTTATATTTTGTTTTTGTAAAAAAACTTCACCGTTAAGATAGGAGTGATTTCCCTTACCTTAATGGTGAGTTACCCCGTCTTATTTCTGTGGATCCTCAACAAAGAGTTGGGATCGAACTTTTTGATTGGTAAGTTAGTGGTCATACCTTGGGGATACACCATCAAGTTAGGAGTGAAAACCACACCTTGGTGACTATTCTCATTTCTTGATCTCCAACTTACCAAGGTTTTAATCAAGTGACAAGAAACATGTAGTAACTTGAAGGGTGAACCAATGTTAGTGTTTGGACCTATCAAGCCAAAGCATGATTTCTGAACTTGAAAAGAGACCCGATCACTCTAGGTTGATTTTGATTCCGAGCTTGGAGCATTTGAGTTCTTAAATCGATTTCTTTCCCTTTATCTTTATGTTTTGACTCGATCTAGCTACATCGAACCATTTATTTCTTACTTATCAACTTACATTTTGAGTTATCATCAACACATGATTGTGTGATGGTAGCCTTCTTAAACAATCTTTCTACTAAATAAAGGCATTATCAACTTGTGTTCATGTCTTTCTAACTTTCTCAGATGTGCTTATGGGTTTGATGAACTGCGTATGCAAACTGTACTTGGAAACTTGCTACCTTGCAAAACATGTTTACAAATACTTTTCTTAATGTTTGCATCATTTCTTGAATCGCTTTTGAACCCTTAACCTTGAAAATCACTGAAATTTTATCTTGGTTTTGAACAACAAGACTTGTTATTATCCTCATTGCGATGTGGATATAAAGGTTCATAAAATTTCGTAATTTGTAGACATGGGTTTGGCATAAAAGGAAAGACATAACTTGGCATGTGTCCAAGTGTCTTACCTTCACATATGACAAAATCTAACCCCCATATTCCCAGGAATCTCCTGCTCAACTTCTCATCACCGAATATCTCTTATTTTGGATTGTGCATTATAGACCAATTGACTAATCTCATATTGACTCATGTGAGATAATGGGTCGATAAATAGACTTGTATCTAACTCAAGAATTCGTATACCGTAGTATGGCGTTAAAACATCGATCGTTATTTTGAATGAACGATTCATTTTCTGCTTTTAATAATGTTCCCAACCATCGTCGTGAACTTATTTCAAAATCTTCGCATATCGTATTATTCTTAGACCGATGATTGGTCAAAGGAGAGATACATATTCACAAGATATGCGTTAAAACCGTTTCATATAGTGACGTTTGGGATTCTTAAATCCTGACGGTTAACCTTTCTTAACATTGTTGGTCCTTTATTGATTTCTAGACATCAATTTACTACGAAATTACATTCTAGAAGTTGTGACTTATGAATCTAAGGTACCACGGTAGCTCGTTATAGTTTTTTTAACGTTTTATCTCAAAAGGTCTCGCGTTTATTATGTTAGGAATCTTGTAAGATTCCATAAAGGGAAGCGTTCCATCTGTAATCAAACGTCAAACACTGTTCGTTGAACACTCACCTTTCATTACAATTCCTTTGTTCATTTAAGTTCATTCTTAATTTCGGGACGAAATTCTTAAAAGTTGGGGAGACTGTAACATCTTGTAATTTTGTTAACCAAAAGTTAATTGCGTTTATTCTTATGAGGGCCATTGTTGCCATTTGTGAAACTTATGGGCCATTTATGCCTATTTTATTCTTAAATTTTTAGTTTGAAAGTTATTAATGTTAATTATTACTTAATAAATAAATGTTGATAATAATAATGATAATAATATTATTATTATTATTATTATTATTATTAATATCATTAATAATAACTATAACTAGTAATAATAACAATAATAATAATATTGTTATTGATGATAATAATTTGTAAGAATTATTAAACTAATAATATATAAAACTTTGATTTAAAAGTTAAGGGGGGCTATTTGATAACTTAGAAACTTTAATATTAGAGTTAGTACATAAAATGTTAAAAATGGATACTTCAGGGACCTAGGTTGCCAAATTGGGAATTTTGAAACCAAAACCCAACCCCCCTTCCCGATTACCCTTTCCCACCGTCGGCCACCTCCGGCGACTCCTCCGGCGGCCCTCCGGCCACACCAAAGCCTCCAGATTAGGCCGGTTCATGGTCTCAAAACGTCTTCAAATCATTTAGGGCATGGTTCGAGCTTAATGACAGCAATTAATCGAAATTAAGGTACCGGTTACCACCCGTTCGAGTGAGTAACCGAGGCTTCTTAATCACAGAGCCGTTGGGCTATTAAACAATCATAAAAATCTAATTAACTTAGCCTAATCAACCGTCTATCAATTCCTAAATCATTACAACACTCAATTTTACTTGAAACAAATCTCTACATCGAGTTCAAATCACCTTTTCCATCGCGACCTACCTTCCACTCGAACACCACTACCCGGACCTCAAGCTCTAAAATTGATAGAGGGCTTTTACTCACTAAGGTACTTGGAATCTTTCTGCAACATAAATTTGATTATGGTTAGCGTTTGCAACTTGAAACCAGCCTCAACGTGGCCGCCGCTTCCATTCGATTGTTCAAACATCAAGCTATTATCAATTCGGATAATTAAACCTACTTACAGGTTCGATTTCATCTAAAGATCAAAAGCCCCATGAATGATTTCATTAACAATATCGTTTGGATGGTCAATTTGGAATCAATCATTCTAGGGTTCTTGAGTAAAAAGGGGATTTCTGAAATTAATGGTTTTATAATTGTTAAGGAAGCTTTTAACCAAGATCGGGCTATAGCCCAACTGGTTATTGGCGTGGATTGTAACCAGGAGGTCCCGGGTTCGAACCCGGGCTCCCTCATCTATTTTTTTAGGGCTTTTCAAGCCTTAATTTAATTATGAGAAATTTTCAATAGCTATAAAAATTAGTTTTAGTAAACTTTAACTATTTTTAAAGGCACCAAATAATTTTCTATATTTTTTTTAAAAATTTAGGTAATTAAAAATATTATTTAATAAGACATTTTAAACAAAGGTTATTCTTGAGTTATTTATTTTAGAATGGATTTTAATATTTAGTAAATTATTGTTGGTCCAAATGTTCCTTTAAATATCCATCGTTTAAATCATGTTATTTTAAATGGAGATTATTTTCAAAACATTATAAATTTATATGATAAATATTAAATTATTCATTTAATCTTTTAGGTATGTTATATCATAATTATTAAATAAAGTTATTCGTTAACTTTTATTTTTATATCTTAGAAGTTATGAAACAATATAATTTTCAATGATTCTTTATTCTTATTTTAACAGTTTCAATATTTTAAAGATCATTTAAAGGGTTAAAAACTTAAAAAAATGATTTAAGTAATTATAAATTATCCTACAAGTCATTTAAAAAGGTATTCAATTATCTTTACCAAAATTTAAATTATTAAATATTAAATTAATTATTCCTTTTCACACATTGTATTTATTCTTTATGAAATTAATAAATTCAATCATTGAATATTTCATTATTATTCTTAGTCTTAAATATATTATATATTAAACCAAAACGTAAACGATTGTATTATAATATATCTATAAAATGTAATTATTAAAACCCCCCAAATTCCAATCGAAACCCTAATCATTATTTGAACATTTATCATATTATTAATCTTCATCTTGTAATACATATTTAGGTGCCTTGTAATGAATACTTGGGATTACTTTGGATCATCCTCTAATCTTTATTTATCATCTTGTAATGCTTATATCAATGTGAGTATTTCCATACCTCTTTTTCTTATTTTCACACTTTGGGGTGAAACATGTTAACTTATACTATTGCACTTGTAAACTTATTAGAGACTTGTAAACCTATGGCAATTCATCTTGTAAAGTTATGGTTAGTTGAACTTTTGTGGTTACCATGTTATGGCGTTATATGTACAATCATTAACTATTGCTAGCCCAGCGAAGTCATAGATCTATGGGCAAGACAAGCCTACTTTGGTTTATCCAAGTACACTTAGCTGATCGTATAATCTTGTAAACGTTTGAGACTTGTAAAACTAGTCGAGGTTTGATTGTTGCATTGTTCATAACATCCCTAATCACTTTATTCACTAACTTATGACTTGAATTGCCATCTTTTATATACTTATGTATTGAAAACTATGGAATGCTTATCAATATTTTTATGTTGACCTTTTATTTTTAACATGTTTCAGGTATATCTCAAGTTTGATATCTACACTTTGAAGCTTGCACATCTAGGAATGGACCTAGATAAATAAATAAAATAAGAATGATTTGTTACATTCTATGTTATGCTTTTATTTTCTTTGAGACTTATGTTTGTAATGTGACAATTGAAACTTATGTTTAAATTATATTTGGATTATTAATAGCGTTATGTGGCTGTGAACGATCTTAACTCTCACTCCTCGACGTTTCCGCCGTCAAGGTTGGGGTGTGACAGTGTTCATGTCTTTCTAGACACACGAATGTTCTCAGCTGTGCTTATGGGTTTGATAAACTACGTATGCAAACTGTACGTGGAAATTTTCTACCTTGCAAAACATGGTTACAAATGCATTTCTTATTGTTTGCGTCACTTCTTGAATCACTTTTGAATCCTTAACCTTGGAAATCTTTAAAAATCTATCGTGATTTCGATCAACGAGACTCGTCATTACTTTCATTGTGACGCGGATATGGAGGCTCATAAAATTTCGTAATTTGTAGTCATGGGCTTGGCGTAAAAGAAAGGACATAACTTGGTATGTGTCCAAGTGTCTTACCTTCACATATGACAAAACCTAACCTCCGTGTTCCTGTGAATCTCCTGTTTAACTTCTCATCACTGAATGCCTCTTATTTTAGATGTCATGATGACAATTGGTGCATTATAGACCGATTGGCTAATTTCATATTGACTTATGTGGGATAACGGGTCGAGAAATTGACTTGTATCTGTTTCAAATATTCGTATACCGTGGTATGCGTTAAAACATCGATCGTTATTTTGGATGACCGATTCTTTTTCTACTTTTAATAATGTTCCTAATCATCGTTGTGAACTCATTCCAAAATCTTCGCATATCGTATTACTCTTAGACCATTGGTGGTCAAAGGAGAAATACATATTCACAAGATATGCGTTAAGATCGTTTCGTTATATATAGTGACATTAGGGATTCTTAAATCCCGACGGTTAACCTTCTTATCATTGTTGGTCTTCTATTGATTTCAAGACATCACTTTACTACGAAATTACATTCTAAAAGTTGTGGCTTATAAGTCTAATATACTACGGTAACTTGTCATCGTCTTCTAACGTTTTGTCTGCCAAATTTCAAAAAAATCTAGCATTTCGCTGGAAGAGTACGAATTGGCATGCATGATGTCAAGAAGCTCGTAAGATTCCATAAAGTGAAACATCTCATCCGTAATCAAATGTAAAACACTGACCGTTGTACATTTACCTTTCATTATAACTCCTTTGTTCATTTAAGTTCCATTCTTAATTTCGGGACGAAATTCTTTTAAGTTGGGGGGACTGTGACATCTCATATTTTTCGTTAAATTAAAAGTTAACGTCGTTTATTCTTGTAAGGGCCATTGTGGTCAATTATGAAACTTATGGGTTATTTATGTTTACTTCTTAGTTTGTCACTAATTTGAAGGTTAATAATTTGATTATTAAACTAAACATAATAATAATAATGATAATAATAATAACAACAATAATAATAATAATAACAATAATAGCAATAATCATAATAAGTGTTAATCTTTGAAATAAATAAAAATAATATAAGTTTCTATTATCTTAAAACTTGAAATTAATAAGTTATGCATAAAATAATAACATTTTAAATTTAAGGGGCCATTCTGTTAATTTAGAAACTCTAATACTAAAGTTTAGGCATAAAATAATAAGTTTTGAAATAACAGGGACCATTTGTGTAAATAAATTAAACAAAACCAAACCCCCTCCCCAACCCGTATTTCCGGCCACCTCCTCGTCACCGACCACTGTCTCCGGCGACCACCAAATCAACCGAAACGCGTAATTGAATCGCGATTAAATCGAACATTAACTATGGCTTATCAGTTTCGAACTTGAATACGAAGTTAATTGGATTAATTCGGCAGTTTAAGCTGTGCACGAAACCGAAACACCAAATCCAAAACCTTAACTCGTTCGTGGTGAAACCGACTAAATCAATACCTCATACCAGAGGGCTAATGTACTAATCGGCCCCCTCGACCATTCTAAACCATCAATTATCACTAAAACACTTCGACATATCATAATCAATCACCGCGTTTGGTTCGACCTGCAACTCGATCGAAATCCATTCTCTGAACAGTTTGACTTGAAATTGGTTAGGGGCTTTGAGTCCTGAACACCATTCGAAGCTTCACACGAATCCAATTAGGTGTTCATCATCGTTTGCCCACAAATCGAATCAAGACTTGGTCGCGGTTAGTGCTTTGTCGTGTTTATCTCGAATTCACATTCAACTGGGTAGTTAGACTAATATACAAACTCGATTACACTTTGGAATCAAAAGCCCTATGTTTGATTTCATTATCAACAACAAACTTGGGTTCAATTTGGGATTCACCCGATCTAGGGTTCTTGGATTTGGGGGCATATTAACGATTTATCTTAAAAGAATTTGGAACTGAGTATTACCGCGGCTGAGAGCCTTGGTTCAGCGGTAAGATAGGTAGGAGGTTAAACAAGAGGTCCCCGGTTCGAATCCGGGGGACCCCATGTTTTATTTTTAAGCTTTTTAAGCCTTCATTTGAAACTAGTTTTCTTTCTAAAAATTATAAAAATTGGTTTTATAACTTTTGTTTATTTTTAAAGTTAATTATTCCTTTTCTGTAAATTTATTTTATTATTTTTTATAAATACTTTAACAAATATTTATCAACAAATATAGTGTTTAGTTATTTTTATAAATAAGATTTTAGATAATAATTTAAATCATTACATTATTTTAATTATTTTAAAGGTGGATTAATCATGATAGAATTTATCTACATTTTATAATTTAAATCCTCAAATTTTTATAAAGGCTTTAAATCTTTTTAAAATGTTATGAAAGATACGTTTTAGACTATAATATATGCATAATTTTCTCTAACTAGTTGTAATTATTTATAAAGGTCCCCAAATTTCCATCGAAACTCTAGTTCGTGTTAAAACGTTGATCTCATTATTAACTTAAAACGTGTATATATATATAGGTGCCTTGTGAGAACTACGTTGGAACGTTGCTTATTATTATTAATCACCAATTATATACATATTGATCATGTGAGTATTTCCATACCCCTTTTTGATTATTTTCACACTTTGGGGTGAAACATGTTAACTTATTATCATTGCACTTGTAAACTTATTTGAGACTTGTAATCTTTATGGCAATTCATCATGCAAAGTTGTGGTTAGTTGAACTTTTGTGGTTACCATGTTATGGCGTTATATGTACAATCATTAACTATTGCTAGCCCAGCAAAGTCATAGATCTATGGGCCAGACAAGCCTGCTTTGGTTGATCCAAGTACACTTAGCTGATCGTATAATCTTGTAAACGTTTGAGACTTGTAAAACTTTGTCGAGGTTTGATTGTTGCATTGTTCATAACATCCCTAATCACTTTATTCACTAACTTATGACTTGACTTGCCATCTTTTATATAATCTATGTATTAAAAACTATGCAATGCTCACCAACATTTTTATGTTGACCTTTTATTTTTAACATGTTTCAGGAATACCTCAAGTATGTGTTCTACTCTTTGAAGCTTATCACATCTAGGATTGGACCTAGAGATAAAATGGATGATGATGTTATTTGTAGCATTTATACATGATGTATTCTTTGTTAAAACTTTTGCTTGTAATGTTACAATTGAATCTTATGATTAATATATTTGGATTTAATAAATAGCGTTATGTGGCTGTGAACAATCGTAACCCTCACATCTCGACGTTTCCGCCGTCAAGGTTGGGGTGTGACAATGGACACCGTTAACCATAGGGCTTTTGTTCTTTATGATGAAGCGAACGTGTAGGTGGTTTCAATTACCTGATTGAAGCTTAACAAGTCCAGAAACGATGAAGAACAAGCTCCGACGAAGTTTGAACCCAATTTCTGTGCAAATGTTTATGAAAATCAAATTAACTTTGTGTGAAGCTTCGGATAGTGTTCCTGATGTAAAGCCCTCTCTCAATTTCAGTTTAATTTGCTCAGAAAGTAGTTTTTGATTGTTGTGCAGGTCGCAATTAATGGTTGTGTGGATCGACTTGTTTGTGTGTTTTCAGGAGAAATTGAGAGTTGTGAACGATTAGGTGTAGTTAGATTGTCGTTTAGGTTCATTTAATTGAATTATTACAGAGGTTTAATGCCCAAACGGTTATGGGTTTTAAGGTGCTACGGTTATGCTTTCGATTGAGTGATATCCGAGTTTAATCTTCGTTTATTCAGTGCCTTAACGTTCGATTCACACACACGAAGCGACTTGATTCAGTTTTTGGTTCATTAATCGACGTTTTAATGAGTCTTAGAGGCTCGCCGGAGCCGCGGCCGGCGGTGGCCGGGAGGGAGTCGCCGGAAATACGGGATTAAAGGGGGGTTTGTTTGGGTTTTAAATAATTTACACAAATATCTCCTATAGTTTGTCTTGTTATCATTTTATGCTAAAACTTGCATTTAAAGTTTTAAAAATGACAGTTTAACCCCCTAACTTAATTGTTTTAAGTTTTAGTTATTCTTACAACTTCTTAATTGTTTAACTTTTATTATTATTTTTGACATCATAAGTAAATATTGTAATTATTTGTATAATTACAAGTATTAGTCTTATTTTTAGTATTATTATTATTATTATTATTATTATTATTATTATTATTATTATTATTATTATTATTATTATTATTATTATTATTATTATTATTATTATTAATTTATTAGTAATATTATAATATTCAATTCAATAGATTAATTATTAACTTTAAATAAAAGGGATACTTAATGAAATCAAAGAATCAAGCATAAATAATCCCAAGGTTTCATATTAGGCAAACATGGTCCTTAAAAGAATTTAACAAGTTAACTTTTAATTAACTCAAAAATACACGATGTTACATTCAGCTAGTAGTGAACATCCACGTAAAGGCTGAAGTCAAACAAGCCAATAGTCAACTAGACGCACAGCTTTCCTAGGTAACCGTGTCGATTACTATACATGTTGAAGGTATACACTAGATTATAATACATTCTGTTGACCTGAAAAAGCATACTCAAAATAGACAACAAACAGTTGGTGAGAATATAGGTTTAATCAATAATTATTTTGAATTTGTTGATACATGTATGTCCCTAGATCATGATTTGTAATGTAATGAACCTTGTCTGTCTGATTATGATGTAATAGTATCGATTAATGAAATGACATGAATTGTTTGTTACTTGTAATGTTTAATATTTCATTAATGAGTCGTGATTGAATTGATTGGGTTTATGATTGTTTGAATGGTTGCACATTATGTTATATTAATTAAAACATTCAAACATAACTTAATGAAGTTCTCATGCGAATGGCCCATGCGAATGGACCACACGCATGAATAACTTCATACGATTGACTCAATCGCACGACTGAACCAGGAGACTGGATCAGTCGTATGATTGACACATAAGATTGACTCAGTCGCACGGCTGAACACTCAGTCGTGCGGATGGATCAACCGCATGGTTCAATCGCACGACTGAACCATACTTATGGCCCAGTCGCACGATTGAACAATACTAACCAATAAATAGACCCAATTCGTGGAAAAACGTAAGCATTCATCCCATTACGACTCCAGACATACCCTAGCCGTCCAGAAGCCTCCCAAATCGTTCTCCAAGTTCACAGAACACATCAGATCGATTCCTAATCGATTTCTGACGTTGGATTCAATTCTTGATTGATTCTTCGTGTGTTCTCACTGATTGGATCGCCAATCAAATAGGATTCCGCACTATTTGAGTTGGTTTAACACGCTGATCACTAGGTATTTCATTCAAATACCAGGTCCTAACAAGTGGTATCAGAGCTTTGGCTCTTGATTACGTGTTGATTCAATCAAGATTGCATAAAAGTTTGTGTTTTTGCACGAAAAACGCAATCTTTGGCATCAAAAGTGATCTTGGACGTTCCCTGCTCATTGAAGTTTAGTTTCTACGGACTTAGGCGATTAGGACTTGTGAAATTTCGAACTTTTACGGCTGAAACCCGTCAAACCTAGAAATTTTCGCAAAACAGCAGCTTCAGTCGCACAAGTGACCCATTCGCACGACTGGACTCCATTCGCAATGCCCATTCGCACGATTGGACCTAGTCGCACCCTCATTCGGCCGACTGAACCGTTCGTTCGCATAGCTCATACGCACCAGATTCATTCGCACGACTGAACCAATCGCCCAGTTTAGCCGCACGATTGAACCAATCGCAGAGTTCATACGCACGATTAGACCATTCGCATCCTTCAGTCGCATCAGTGAAAGTTTGTTTGATTAGATTCTAAGTTTATTAGCCATGGAAGATCAGATGTCAGCCTTTACTGCTGGGAAGGACTCGAGGATTCAGAACCTGCTGTTGCTTGAGAGTGAGGTGGGTAATCACAATAAACCACCAAAGCTCTTGACTTTAGATGAGTTTCCCCACTAGAAACAACGTTTTGAGATCTACCTCAGTGGAGTAGATCCTAATCTGTGGGAAGCCATTGAGATCGGTTATAGTACACCGGTGGGAGCTGATGGAGTTAAATTAACGTTAAGTGGGATGACAGACGCACAGAAAGTAAAGTACAATGCAGAGAAAAGGGTTTATGCATTGATCACTCAGTCTATCCCCAAAGATATATTCCACCAATATTCAGAGAACAAACAGTCCAAGAAACTGTGGGATGAGCTAGAGAAGAGATATGATGGGAATGCGTCATTGAAGGCAATCAAGGCAAAGGAGTTAAAGAAGGAATTCGATAACTTCTCATCGATTGGTAATGAGAGTTTAGACGAAGTCATAGACAGATTCTACCACTTGATGAGCGAATTGCATACACATGGAGTTGAAACAACCATGGAAGAGAAAGTGAGCAACTTCGCAGACGGATTGCCTGATAAGTGGGCTTCATTTGTCTAACCTTAGACAGAATGAAATGCTTATAAAGCTGGATATAAATGACTTCATTCTTAAGTTGCGAGAAGAAGCACTAAGGATGAAGTATAGAGCTCAGAAGTCTGCGTACACACAAAATCCAGCTTTATACAACGCCACGCCTCAAGCTAAGACATCTGGAGCACCTCTCCAGACTGCATTTGTGTCTAGCTCGTCAGGTCCTTCACATGCTTCTCCTTCTGGATCAGACACGTCAGGGTCGTCATGTACCCATTATATTGGATCAGAAGCAAGTGCTACCAAACTGAAGACCGAGAACCTCGGTAATGTGACCGTAGAAGTAGCTCGAGAGCATATGGATCTTTTAGCAGCAGTGGTTCATTCATATGATGGACTTGTTGCCGGGAAGATTGGAAACTGCCATCTGGCAGATGAGGACTACGAGCAGGTGGACGAAATGGAGCTTGAGAGGATGGATATAATGTGGGCCTTAGCTAGCGCTGTCCGAAGGGCGAAGAAGTTTGTTAAGAAGACAGGACAGAACTTGGTAGCTACTAAGGATACCACATTTGGCTTTGACAAGAGCAAAGTGACCTGCTTCAACTGTGGAGAGAAGGGGCACTTCAAGAGAGAATGTGTCAAGCCAAAGAAGACGGGTAATGGGAACCCGTTCTCATCCTTTACTCGCCAAGACAAGCAAGCCTCCAGTTCTACTACATCAAACAAGGACCCAAAAGCCTTGACTGCTCATGATGATGAAGGACAGGATTGGAGTTTTAGGTTTGTCTCACCAGGAGAATCTAACATTGCAGTGTTGAGGATATTGATGATGATTCTGCGAGTGAAGGTGATCTAGCAGTTGAGATAGCAATGTCACATAGTGAAGAAACAACTGCAGCTGAGGTCAGTTACAAGCCAAAGGAGGAGACTTCCACGTCAGAGACAGAAAAGTCAGAATCACCAGAACCAGAGACATCTGATGCTGCGTTGATGGCTAACTCTTCTGAACCAACACAGGTAAGTACAACTGACCAAATGTTTGATAATCATGCTTGTTCTGATTGTGATATGTTTAGGAATAGCATTGATGAAAAATTTGCTAGGTTATTAGATCACAATGATAACTTAGTAAAAGATTTACAACTGTGCACTGAGGCTAATAGAGTTCTAAAACAAAATGAGCATAGTTATAAAGAAAAGATAGACCTATTGACTAAACAGCTTAGGGAAACCGAAGTAGTTGCCTTTAACCAAGCAAATGACATTAGGTACTATCTAAACTCCCTAGAGGACACTAAGAAGCAAAAGGCAGTTCTAGAAGTAGAAGTTAATTCATTAAAACAGAAACTGCACAGTTGGACTAGTTCTTCACACATAGTTCAACACTTAGTGAGAGAAAGGAATAACGGGGAGGGATTAGGCTACAAAGTGGTTCCACCTCCACCTGAGACCTTGATGAACACTAAGTCTAGACCAGTAAACAACAACCCCATCAAGGATCATGTGGTGACTACTCCTCTTGTTACTGATCCAGACACATCATGTTCATCTACTGAATCTGGAAAGAAACAAAAGGAGGCCACTTCAAAGGCAAAGGGTAAATTGCCTTGTGTTAATCTGGAAAATGAATTTGAAAAAGTTAACTTAAAGTCAGGGTCAAACAGAGTCAAATCAGAACCTAAAAGGACTTCAAACGTTAATTTTTCACATGCTTCAAGTCAAAAACCAGTTAACCAAAAAGTGGAACATGTTAAACAGGTTAAAACAGTTAATTTTGTTAAACCAGAGAAAACATCAAACATACAAGAGTCAAAACCTAAAGTGATTGATGTTACTAGAGTGTCACGCACTTCTCCACAAAGAAAGTCTACTTATAAAGTTGATAGCAGATCATGCTACAACTGTGGAGAATGTGGACACATTGCTTCCTATTGTCCTTTCTATCAGACACCTAGGAAGAAGATTGATCTTCAGGACTCTAGACCTAGGTCTTCTAAGAGGAGTTCTCTAACTCCACCTAGAAGATCTAGTGAACCTAAAGTCCAACCTGTAAGCCAGACGACTGTTTATCATAAACAGGCATTGCACAAATCTGGCTTATGGAAAGAGAAGTCATCCTGCGTGTCTGATACTGATGACAAGAAGGAACCTGAGCTACCCTCACCCTCTAAGGGTCAATGGGTAGAGTTTATGATGTGTGATGCCTCTGGGAAACCCAAGACAGTAAAGCTTGGGTTCCTAACCTAAACTAATACATTTACTTTGTATGTGCAGGGTGTTCGATACAGCGCTGAGACTAACACGTGGATTATAGACAGCGGAGCATCCAGGCACATGACAGGAAATAGAGCCCTTTTATCAAACGTCAAACAAATAAAAGGAGGGCATGTTTCCTTTGCAGGAAACAAGGGAGGATACATCACAGCTCAGGGAGAAGTGGGAAATCAGAAAGTTAAGTTTGATAAGGTGAACTACGTTCAACAACTTCAGAATAACTTACTTTCTGTTTCCCAAATCTGCGATAAAGGATTTAAAGTCATCTTCGACAACAAGAAGTGTTACGTGCTGAAGAAAGACTACATGATCCCAGAGGACCAAGTTCTGATGACTGCTTCAAGATATAAAGACCTTTATGTCTTGGATCTGTCAACAGCTGCTACAACGGATCATGAGGTTCAGTGCTTTCTATCTAAAGCTACTGAGAAGGACTCAATCTCCTGGCATAGGAGAATGGGACACATTAGTCAAAGGAAGATGAATCATTTGATTCAGAAGGATTTAGTGAGAGGAGTAAATGTCAAGAACTTCCAACTTCCTGACTTTTGTGTAGCTTGCAAGAAAGGCAAACAGACAAAGAAGTCTCATAAGGAAAAGAAAGTTCATTCAATAGAACTTCCTCTTGAACTTCTTCACATGGATCTGTTTGGTCCAGTCAGTACAAGGAGCATTGCAGGCGATTTGTACTGTTTTGTGGTCACTGATGACTACTCAAGGTTCACTTGGGTAATGTTTCTGAAATCCAAATCAGAAACATTTGAGTCATTCAAGGAATTAGTAACCACACTGGAATCTCTCTACAAGCTAAAAGTTAGACAAGTACGCTCAGACAACGGGACAGAATTCAAGAATCAATGGATGGAGGCATACTGCAAGGAAAAGGGAATTGTTCATCAATTCACTTCTGCCTACACGCCTCAGATGAATGGTGTTGCTGAGAGAAAGAACAGAAGCTTGATAGAGACTGCACGGACTATGCTGGCTGACTCGAAACTGCCTATCCAATTCTGGAATGAGGCAGTGGCAAATGCATGTTATACACTGAATCGAGTCCTAATAGTCAAGCGCCACGGAAAGACATGTTATGAGCTACTACAAAGACGCAAACCAAATTTGGAGTATCTTGAACCTTTTGGCGCGCCGTGTACACTTCTGAAGAAGACACAAGAAGGAAAATTCAGCGAGAAGGCAGATGAAGGAATTTTTCTAGGATACAACATACCGAACAAGCGAGTTTACAATAACTCAACGGGTCTTGTAGAAGTGTGGTGTAATGTCGACGTTCAGAGATATACCACACCACCTACAGGCAAAGGACCTGCATACTTCTTCGATTATGATGGATTCTTCAAGTCCTTCAACATTCCTCTCTCTCCCTCGGATGATGAGTTAGCTACTAGGATGATGTATGATATACACCATCTAGCACACAGGGAGAATCATCTACTCAGTCAGGGGGAGTAGTCGATGACAGTGACTCCTCCTCTGAAGATGAAACTGAAGCAGATGACCAGAACAGTCAGGAGGAACAGGTTCCAGTTCCTGAAAGTCCACAAGCATCTACGAGTGATGCTCCTTCGACTTCGGAACCTCAAACTCCAACTACCTCAGATGCAGAACAAAATGTTCATAATCTCGGTTCTGAGGTGGCTGTTCCTACTACTCCAGGATCACGACTAAACGTCTATCATCCCCTTGACAATGTTATTGGGGATGTCAGATCAGGAGTACAAACCCGAAATCAGCTATACTCAGCTGATTACGCCTCAGTTATGGAGAAAGGTTACATTCATGATGGTGCTTATCGATGTTTTGTCTCGCAGGTTGAGCCAAAATATGTCAGTGAGGCACTAAATGATGAGGCGTGGGTGAGTGCCATGCAAGAAGAACTTCTGCAGTTTAAGAAGTTAGGTGTATGGACTCTGGTTGATAGACCTAAAGGTGCTAAAGTCATTGGCACCAAATGGGTACTAAAATGCAAGAAGGATGACCAAGGAGTCATTATCAGGAACAAAGCTCGACTGGTGGTTCAAGGTTTTCGCCAAGTCGAGGGGATTGACTATAATGAGGTGTTTGCACCCGTGGCAAGGATGGAAGCTATTCGTATCTTCCTTGCCTATGCATCGTACATGAAGATTAAAGTCTACCAATTAGATGTGAAGAGTGCATTCCTTCATGGGGAAATCAGGGAAACAGTCTATGTAAGTCAACCCGAGGGATTTGAAGATCCTTATCATCGGGATAGAGTTTACAAGCTCGACAAAGCTTTATATGGGCTTCATCAAGCTCCTCGAGCTTGGTATGAGAAACTCTCGACTCATCTTGTGAAACACGGCTTTCGCAGGGGAGTCATTGACTGTACACTGTTTATTAAAGAAAAGGATGGCGACCTACTGCTTGTACAGATATATGTTGATGACATAATCTTCGGGTCAAAGAACGAAGAGTTATGCAAAGAGTTTGAAGCAGTGATGAAGAAAGAGTTTGAGATGAGTGCTATGGGGGAGATGAAGTTCTTTCTCGGGTTACAGGTGGATCAAACACCTAATGGAATCTTTCTACATCAGACCAAGTATGTAGGAGACATTCTCAGTCGCTTTGACATGGAGAATGCTTCTGCTGCTGGGACTCCACTTGCTACGAATCATGATATAGCACCTGATGAGAATGGAGATCTAGTAGATGCCACTATGTACCGAGGAATGATTGGATCCCTCATGTATCTCACTGCCTCAAGACCTGATATTATGTATGCTACATGTCTATGTTCTAGATATCAGGCTAAACCAAAGGTCAACCATCTGATCGGGGTCAAGAGGATTTTTCGTTATCTGAAGGGTACACCCACACTTGGATTGTGGTATCCTCATGATGATGACTTTGAGCTTACCGCGTATAGTGACTCGGATTACGGGGGCTGCAAGATGAACTACAAGTCTACATCAGCGGGGTGTCAATTCTTTGGGAGAAGATTAGTTACCTGGCAGTGTAAGAAGCAGACATCGGTTGCATTGTCAACCTGTGAAGCCGAATATGTTGCTGCTGCAAGTTGCTGTTCACAAATCATCTGGATTCAACAGCAAATGCGGGATTACGGTTTAAAATTCTCATCTACTCCTATTTTTGTTGATAACTCTGCTGCAATTGCAGTAACTAAAAATCCGGTTCAACATCCTAAGACCAAACACATCGGTATTAAATACCATTTCATAAGAGATTGCTTTGAAAAGAACTTAATTGATGTGGTTAAAATTAATACTGATTTTCAACGCGCTGACCTCTATACTAAAGCCTTTGATAAACCACGTTTTCAATATTTGCTAGAGGTCAACGGCGTTAAAAAGAAAAGTGAGGTAATTCCTGATGATGATAATGTGTAGTCCGATGTAGTTTAGTTAAAGTTTATTTTATTTTATTTTATTTGTTTTATTCTCGTCTGTTTTATTTAAACTCATGTTATCTTGCTGTTTATTAAAATCCTAAAATAATTAAACCAGAAATGATTTTAGTATTTTAGGGGGAGAATATGTCAGCAAGTTAACATTAAAAAAAAATGAGGGAGAAGGAGTAACTAGCTGAAATAAGGTAGATTGTGTCTGTGATACCGATTCAATACCTTTGGAAAATGATAGTACACAGGAACATATCAAGAGGGACTTTAAAAATTTAAGTTTTGAAAAGATGAAAAAGTTCAAAGTATAAGTCTGTGTAGTCTGAGCAATATAAAAAGGAAAGATGATAGAAAACTGGCAACTCCTAAGGTGACACAAAGAAAGTAGACTTAGAGGCTGCTAGACCACAAATGATATGTTGGTAGATTCAACACAATAGACAATTAGACCTGATTGGTGATCTCAAGATCAAACTAAGTTGTTCAACTGACTGTGGGCTTCCATCTTATCACTGGTTAACACAATCAAATATATTCCAATAAGGGGTAATGAGCAATTAAACGCCACAAATGTGTGCGGATGACCATAATTAGAGCAAAGCAAGAAAAAAATGAAAGACAAATGCAATAAAGCTAATGACTTATGTTGTTGGTGCATTTTGTGTAAAATAAAATAAGCTGCTCTAACAAGGAGATAGGTTGTGTGCCTCTCTGCTGTGCGATGGCACTGACCTGAGGATAAGCATAACCTAGATATTCTAGAATTCATTGTTGTTTGCCGCCTCTCTGCTGTGCGATGGCACTGACCTGAGGACAGGCTTCTCTTTGAAAGCTCTAAGAATAGTCTCTTCTTGTAATAATACCCGTAGACCGCTCAAAAGCTCCTGAGGAATGTTGATTACCATATAAGTGTGGGATCCACAAATGTTAGTTGAAATAATTAAACCTAAATAAGTCACCAGTCTGTGTCAAAAGTCTGTGTATGGATTTAAGTGGACAAACATACTGACAATCATTGTGGCTACATTCTCAAAGTTCAAATCAATGTGAAAATCTAAGAGTTTCAGTATGATTTCCTTAAGTTGCTAACGACTCTGGATGAACACCGAGAATTTGAGCATCAAAAGTTTTAATAACTAGTCCCAAATGATTTGACTTACCTGTATGATTCCAAAATTGAATTGGTCCAGATATGATCAATCTAAGTTGAAGCTATCTACTCCCGAACCAAATCCCGTAGATATCAATCTCTGGATTTATCTCTCACAAAAAGCCAAAAATAAGTTTGTTTATGTAATTAGTTAAAGAATTTTAAATTAGTTAGTTGTTTTTAATTTTAATTTTAGTCTTGTGTCGGGCTACATCAGGAAAATCAGAAGGAATCAACTCACTAAAAGGGTCATGTCTGAGATGACCATATGTGCTTTGAAAATTTAAAACAGTCACGTCTGAGGTGACAAAGTGTTTTTAAAAGGGTCACGTCTGAGGTGACAAAGTGTTTTTAAAAGGGTCACGTCTGAGGTGACTAAAGTGTTTAAAAGGATCACGTCTGAGTGATCAAAATGTTTTCAGGATAAAATGATCATGTCTGAGATGATCAAAGGCTCATAACGTTAATTTCATGAAGTTAAAAGGGGTTTTAAATGTAAATTGGTCAAAATGGCAGAAAATTAACTAAGTATGACCCATTCGCACGAATGGACCATACGTATGGACTAACCATACGAATGGAATCCATTCGCACGAATGAACTATGAGTATGGACCATCAAACCGAATGGCCCATACGATTAGCCCAGTCGGAGGCTTAAGTGCGAACGAGTGAGTCAGTCGCACGACTGAAATCCAATCGGACGACTGGAGAAGGGCGACTGACCCAATCGCACGACTGAGTCCCACTCGCACGACTGAAAGGTGCGTATGAACTCAGTCGCACGATTGGATTTAGGGTTAGTATAAATAGAGGAGGAGTCGGTCGCAGAGACTCATCACCCTCAAAGAAACCCTAAATCGCACGACTTAACCAAACTCTGCCAAAATTTCCTTTGATTTCGAATACACCCGATTCTTGAGTACTGATCATCTCCATCGACTTTACAGGTAAATTGAAGTGGAAAGAAACCAAAATAGTGTTTATTGTGACTCCAGATCTGTGGAATTTGATCAGAAAGCAAGCCGAGACTAAAACGGACAAATAACCTAACCTAACTACTCAAACAGATGAAATTAAGTGTGTTATAGGTTATAAGAACATATTGCGAGTCAAATGAACCAGATAACAATGTCTAAAACTCAAAATTGGTGAAAAAGTTATTTTGAATTGAACGGACAGGATGTCATACGATTGGACAGGCGGATGAACTTCAGTCGCACGACTGAAGGGGGCGATTTACTTAACCGCACGACTGAACCATGCGAATGAGACTCAGTCGCACGACTGGTGTAACCGCATAAGAGTACATGCGCATGAGTCCAGTCGCACACTCAGTCGTACGCATGAGGTCATTCGCACGTCTGAACCTCAATCGCACCGTTCAGTCGCACGACTGTCTTCAGTCGCACAACCTCAATCGCATGACAGAGACATTCTATTCAAAGTTTAAGTGTTTCATTATGCTCTTAGCCAAAGGTACTAATGTTTATATTGTTATGTGTTACAGATGGCGAGTCGATGGACCATGAGCACAAAGCATAACATATGTGCTCATCTGGATTTGACATCCAGGAACGCAGCTGACTTTTCAGGCATCATTACGTTTCTATTGAGATCCAGGATTGCTCATGCTATCTCTACACCATGCACGCCGTATAGATCAGTGCAGCAGGCCTTCTGGGAAGGCGCGACTGTTGATAGATCCTCTGAGCCTCATTGCATCAGGAGTACGATCTTTGGTGAGGCTATTACCGTATCAGAGGAGGATTTGAGGATTGTTCTACAGTTAGGGGATGATGCTGATTGTCCTACTCGTCTACACCCCCTCACTGTCAGAGGATGTTTTATGAGAGCCAAGTACTCTGGGGACATCAATGCTGGGGTACTCAACAAGAGTAACCTCTGTCCCCAGTTCAAGTATCTTGCGCATGTTCTGCTGAAGTGCATAGCGTCAAGGAAGGGAGGATTTGATGAGTTGTCGGATCAGATCCAGAACGCTTATGCAGCATTGGTGCTGAACCACCCGTTCAGCTTCTCCAAAATGATCTTCACCTACCTGGTGGAGAACATTGAGGGGAAAGGGAAGGAGGACTTCTGTATGTATCCGAGGTTTATACAGATGATTATTGATCAGAAGCTTCCCTCCCTGCCAAAGGAGAAGGAGGATGTTGTAGTGCTCGAGGTCATGGATGACACTACGCTAGGAAGGATGAAGGTATACAGGGGGAAGCAGGTGAAACCCCCTGTCAGGAGGTTGTTTGGGCATCTGGCCCGTGCTGACTATGTGGCGCCAGCCAAGAGAAAGTGGCGCCACGATGATAGTGATTCAGATGTAGAGCAGATTGCTATACCAGATATCGACTCAGATGATGATGATAGCGGCGACGCCGGGGATGATATGCCTGCTCCACCTAGAGGCACTGATTCAGATGTTATTCCCCCGGGGTCTGCCACTGCCGGAGAGGTTGCTGAGATGGCCGGTTTCCATCAGGAGTTCGTAGCTGGTGATCAGGAGGAGGAGGAGTCAGATGAGGAGCCCCTCACTAGGACTGTGGGAAGCAAAGTTGTTCCCACAGAACACGGGATTAGGGTGGTTGGTGTACACCCTCGGGACTCCTCAGAGAGAGAGACTGACCCGAGCTATGCTCTGGGTTCAGTGGGCAGAGCTGCAGGGGGAGCATCCACTTCCACCGGGACTAGGAGGAAGAGGATGGCTCAACCCCACGGACTGAAGAAGAAGAAGCGTCGCCTGACCTTCGTTACCACTGCTGCCACTACTTCCACCACCACAGCCACCACTACCACCACCACTGACATACCACCCATCACCACAGCCACCACATCCACTACTTCCACTACCACAGCCACCACCTTACCTACCACCACTGTATCCTTCCCATCCACCACCATACCATTCACACCTACATCACCAGCACCAGCCTACCGACCCATATTCACCACTGCCACTACCACCACCACCTCACATCATGCTGGACCTTCAGCCCAGCCATCACATGCTTATGGATCTACTCTACCTCACATCGGGGTAGAGGAGCAGCTGTCGGCGCTTAACCGTATGGTGATGCGCCTGCTCGCTGCAGATGAGGAGAAGGCGGCTCAGATCCGCCAGCTGACCGACCTGACTGCTGCTCAGTCTCAGCAGATGGCAGAGCAGGCTCGGGTGATAGACCAGCAGAACCAGCTAATCGATGCTCAGAGAGTCGAGGTGTCCCAACTCCAGGACCAGCAGGCCCAGTCAGTCAAACGTATAGAGGAGTTGGAGACGACCAACAAGACGATTATGCTGAGGTTAAAGGGGTCGAAGGATGAGCCCTTGAAGATAAAGGAGGGTGATGGGGATGATGGAGATGGTGATGATGAAGATGATGATGATGATGAGGAAATGATGAGGATGAGGAAGAGACTGAGGAAGAAAGGACAGAAGGTAGAGATGATGATGACGAAGCAGAAGGAGGGGATGCGGCTGCATCGGCCTCTGCTTCTGGTCAAGAACGAAGATCTAAGCATCGACAGGACCAGTCATCCACCACTTTTGCTCCTCCGAGCGACGTGCCCGTGATTCAAGACAAAAGTACAGATTAGATGTCTTATGTATTTATTTATTTTGTATTTGAATCATGTAATGAAAACCAGTGTGTTGAATGTTTATATATTAAGTTGATATAATTCTGTTTGATTACTTACTAATGGTTTATGTGTTGAATGTTTAAATCAAACAGATCCAAACTTTCAAAGGGATGAGTTTGACATTGCTCCCCTTCAACAGGTCAAGACTCAATTAACCATGATTCTTGATCTGCAAGGGATTGTAAGAAGGTCTGTGAGTTATACCCCTGAAGAAGGGGAGATAATTCATGACCTATCTGATGAGCAACTGGCAGAGATGTTCAGACTCAATCCTGATGAAATTGTCAAGGATGCTCCAACAGTTGATTCAACCAGTGATGAAGAACTAAATGACATTGATGAAGTTGAGGTTGAAGATATTACTGCAGAAGAGTACCCTCAGTATGCTGACACCGAGGGTAATGTGGTCCCCAATCAGGGTGAGTCCCTAGTCAGTGATACGTTTGAGGTACTAGACAAGATGGAGCAGGAAACCGAAAAGACTGAAGGAACAGCCCAAGCCTCCAATGATGACGTAGACATTCGCAAGGCTGAGTGGGCTGCCTGTTTTGAAGAAGTGAGAGCCCAGCGTGCTGCACCAAAGAAAGATGCCTACACCAAGCTCTACAGAGTCAAGAAACACCATAAGGTGTCAGGCAGGATTATTGCATGGGCTTATTTTGATGACCTTAACGCGTATGCAGTTAAGAGGGAACAGGGCATAGAGTACTTCAGGTTTCCACATGATCTGAAGACTCTACCTGGTTTTGAGCTCAACCAGCTGGCTAAGCTAAAACTGCTGTATGCTGACCCAAGAAAGATGTCAGGCTGGTTCGAGGCTGCCCTGAAGAAGGAGTACCACACCAGATGGGTTAACTTCAGACCACAACAGCCTACGAGGTATATAAGAAGGTCAGAGGTTGATGCCATTACTGGCAAGCCCAAGATTGTGTTGAAGTGGAGTCCTCCGCGCACTATGTCGAGAATCCCTCTCAGGGAAATGCCACAAGACTTCACTCCACACTTCAAATGGTGGTACTATGATTGGAGAACTGCTGAAGCTGTCATAGTTTTGAATAAAGAGGGCCAAATGGATACTATCAGGGTATTCGACCCAATGTGGCTAACCAACTTGTCTGCTAATGATGTCTATACATTATACAAGTGGCCATTGTTCTATGACACACAAGACATTGTACAAGCCCTCCAGTTCCAAAACGTTATACGACTTTGCTTTGCGTTTGAGATTCATGCAGGAGTCACCAAAGAGGAGAAGTACAAGAAGTATAAGGAGGTAATGCAGAAGACAAGAGATTAGATAGATCTAGGTCCAAGGGGGAGTTTGTTGATACATGTATGTCCCTAGATCATGATTTGTAATATAAGGAACCTTGTCTGTCTGATTATGATGTAATAGTATCGATTAATGAAATGACATGAATTGTTTGTTACTTGTAATGTTTAATATTTCATTAATGAGTCGTGATTGAATTGATTGGGTTTATGATTGTTTGAATGGTTGCACATTATGTTATATTAATTAAAACATTCAAACATAACTTAATGAAGTTCTCATGCGAATGGCCCATGCGAATGGACCACACGCATGAATAACTTCATACGATTGACTCAATCGCACGACTGAACCAGGAGACTGGACCAGTCGTATGATTGACACATAAGATTGACTCAGTCGCACGACTGAACACTCAGTCGTGCGAATGGATCAACCGCATGGTTCAATCGCACGACTGAACCATACTTATGGCCCAGTCGCACGATTGAACAATACTAACCTATAAATAGACCCATTTCGTGGAAAAACGTAAGCATTCATCCCATTACGACTCCAGGCGTACCCTAGCCGTCCAGAAGCCTCCCAAATCGTTCTCCAAGTTCACAGAACACATCAGATCGATTCCTAATCGATTTCTGACGTTGGATTCAATTCTTGATTGATTCTTCGTGTGTTCTCACTGATTGGATCGCCAATCAAATAGGATTCCGCAGTATTTGAGTTGGTTTAACACGCTGATCACTAGGTATTTCGTTCAAATACCAGGTCCTAACAGAATTGATGTAATATAATCAAACTCAACCAAACCTACTCACATGTCAAGTGATTTATAACTGTCAAATACAAATCACCCAATCAAATTAATGGTTGACATTTCCTAAGTAGCGCTACCTATATTATTTGAGGGTTCCTCATTCGAATTAATAGTTGTGTCAATATGACAGTATCAAAAATTCTCAAATATGTATCAATTTCAAACACAAACAGTATGCTTTTTCCTCCAAAAATTTATGAACAAAAAAGAGGCTATGTTACTCACCTTAATTCCAGCCAATAAGTCAAATAATTCCTATAAAATAATTATTTGTAGAATAAATCTAATTTCTTTTAAAATTTTCAGCATTTAAATCACTATTTTTATCAAAATTCCTAATCAATCTCTATTGTCTCCCAAAAATCACCAAAATTTACCATCATAGACATTCCGAAATCTATGTTATCTCATAAAATTTCAAATTAATAACTCATAACAAGTTTTTTCTAGAATTTTTACAAATTTCATATTAATTGGCAATAGTTAAACATCTCTAAAAATCCGAATATCAGTAAATTTTAAATGATTTATCTCACTACTTTGCTATTTCTTTTAATTTTCTATTTACAGAATGTTCTAAAATATGAAACTTTATCATACAAGCCAATTAAGTCACGAAATTTGTTCTGTAATTCCCATAAAAGATAAGGTTTATTATATAATTTTACCAAATTTTTATCAGGTTCAGATCTTATGTTTAATTACTTTCTTTTATTTTCTTGAATTAATTATATAAATTAATCTATCCAATATTACTACCCCATATTTTATAGATCATCATTTCTAATATTTCTTAACAAGTTCCTAAGTTTGTTCCCACAATCACAATCATTTAAGTATTTAATCCAATTCTTCAAGAATATCTATGTTTTCAACCCTTTAATTTGTAATCTTTTTATTTAAATCCTTGATTTATAGAACTTTTAAGTTTTCAGCTCTTGAATCCCCTTTTCTTACTTATTTTTGTATAAAATCATATGTTCATGAGTTCTTGTGAATAGTCTTGATGATTTAATCTTCAAGGGTTGGTTTATATGTGTTTCGTTAAACACATATACATCTCTTAAACTTGTTAATTATAGATTTTGGGAATCTAACCTTGTTTGATTAAGAGAACTAAGATAATGGCTTGGCTTGACTCCATGAGAGCCCGGTTGAGGTGATAGTCCTTGATGCTTAATCATGACTAGTTGGAGGTGAGAAAAGATGGTGATGGTGATGATTGTATGATGTGAGAACCGAGAGTTTGAGGGTGAGGGTAGAGATGGCTTGAGAACTGTCACACCCCAACCTTAACGGCGGAAACGTTGAGATGTGAGGGTTAAGATTGTTCACAGTCATATAACACTACCATTAAATGTAAATGTAATTAACCATAAGTTTTAAAATGTAAATTACAACCAACAAGTCTCAAACAAAATAAAGCATATCATAAGTTCAACTTTTCAAATTTAAAATAAGTCTTTTATTTCTAGGTCCAATCCTAGATGTATCCACTTCATGATCTACCATTAAGCTTGATAAATATATATAAGTTTAAAAGTAGCAATTCATGTCATCGGTTACGAATAATGCAAGTTTATAGACAACATAATGATACAGTCAAACCTTGACAAAGATGACCACAATAAGTTATAACGATTAGCTAAGTGTACTTGGTTCCCATGATGAACAAGTCATACGTCATAAGGAGCCGGCAAAAACCTCTGCTTTAGCACCAAATAGGCTTGTCAGGCCCATAGATCTATGACGTCGCTAGGCTAGCAATAGTTACTTATTGTCAACACAAAATGTCTATCATATAATGCTCACAATATTACAAATAACCATGACAAGATTAAATACGAATTGCTAGTGCATTTACAAGTATCAAGATGTTTACAAGTGTAAGTTTATAACGTTAACATGTTTCACCCCAAAAGGTGTGAAATAAGGTAAAAGGGGCATGAAAACTCACATGTTGTATAAGTTGATCTAAAGAATAATAATAAGAATTTAAGTGGTGCTCCAACGATTCCTTTTACAAGATACCTAAACGTATAAGTTCCAAGTTTAAGTTTAAAGATAAGATTAACGATTCATACGTGAACTAGGGTTTCAATAGGAATTTGGGGTTTTGATAAAATTAGATAATGGAATCAATTATATTTTGGTTCAATGAAAAGAAATATACCATTTAAGTAATTTAATATAGAGAAATGCAATTAAAACATTTATAATAATTGATAAAGTTTAAATATAAAGTGTAAATAAATTTTTATAATCATTTGAGATAAACATGATTAAACAATAATTAAAAGTAACGTATGGACCAATAATAATTTATTAATTTAAACTATTATTTAAAGTCCATTTTATAAGAAAAAATCTAAAATGACCCTTGTTAAAATGTTTTATTAAAAGAATATTTAAGTATTTAAACTTAGAAATTTGCAGAAAATAATTTGGCGACTTTAAAAATAATTAAGGTTTACAAAAATGATTTTTATAGTAATTAAGATTTTTTCTGTAATTATATTTGTTTAAAAAAAGGCTTTAAAAAAATAATGAGGGTGCCCGGGTTAGAACCTGGACCTCAAGGATGGGAACATGTGCTCTTAACAAGTAGTCGAGGGCGTCTAAGCCTGCTAAAAGTCAGTTCTTAATTTTTAAGAACATTAATTACACAGTCATCCCCAATTCTTATGAACCCAAGAACGATTTGAATCAAATTGAAGCTCAAATCGACTCTGTTAACGCTAATAATCATGGGGCTTTTGTTCCCCATGTAAAAACGAACATGTAAGTGGGTTTAATTACCCGGTTTGAAGTCAGATCGATGATGATCAAGTCGAAGAACAGCCGAGACTAGGTTGCGTATGGTTCGTGTTGCAAACGTTGATAATAACCAAATCCGTTGCTCAGGAAGCTTCCAAGGATCACAATGATCAAAAGCCCTCTACCAATTTTAGTTAAAATTGATAGAATGATGATGAACACTAGAGTAGCAGGTCGCAATGAACGAGAGGTTTGTTTGGGATGTTCAGGAGTGATTCTGATGATATTATGTTGGATAATAGTTTGAATTTGATTAAACCATCGATTAGGTTCCATTTAATTAGATTATTATTGAGTCTTAATGGTTGAACGGTTCAGTGATAAAGGTAACCGATTATTCGGGCTATTTGGGTTCATAACTGTCATTTAAACGCAATTAAGGTTCTTAAATGGTTTCGAATCGTGTTCACGAACCGGTTGGAACAGTTTGTAGTCGAAATTCGAAGGGTTTCAGTGGTTTTGGGGCCTCGCCGGAGCCGGCCGAAGGGTGGCCGGAATCCGGTCCTGAAATGCGGGGAGAGAAAAGAGGGGGGGGGATTCGGATTTAAAACTTTACAACTTTGGTCCCTGTGGTTTGAACTTTGTTATTTTATGTAATAAACTTTTGTTTAAAGTTTCCAACTTGGCATAAAGACCCACTGAACTTAATTAAACTTTTAGTTTTATACATTTTCTATCTTATTAATTTATTTAACTTTTATAAATTATATTATTATTATTATTATTATTATTATTATTATTATTATTATTATTATTATTATTATTATTATTATTATTATTATTATTATTTTTATTATTATAAGCTAAGTTAAGTTAAAATTCTTAACTTATAAACAAAGGTTGTAATTATTATTATTATTATTATTATTATTATTATTATTATTATTATTATTATTATTATTATTATTATTATTATTATTATTTAATAAATTAAGTTATTAACTTCTAAAATAACAAAGAAACAAGCATAAACGAGCCCTCAAAGTTTCATTAAATGATAGAAAGGTCCTTACAAGAACATAACGACGTTACAAAACGTTACAAGAACCGAGAGTATGAGGGTGGTGGTGGATTGAGAGTCGCGAGATGGTTGTGAAGAAGGTGGTTTGTGGCTGTGGTGGTTTGCAGTTGATGGAGTGTAGTGGTTTCATTGTGGTCGAGAGGTGTGGAAGAAGTGGAGAGCTTATTATTACCTCTAGTCTTAGACTAGTGAGGTGGTGATTATGGAAATGCTTAGTGTTCATTAGTAGTGTTATGGTGGTGCTAGGTGGCGGTTTAAGAAGGTGATTAGTGTAAGGGTCGGCTAGGTGTCAGTGTTAATGACTTACTTAGTCTAAGTTAGAAATAGTTAATGGTTTAGGTGTTTAATCGGGTTAGTTAGTGTCCTAATGAATTGGTATTAGGGTTAAGGTTATGTTTTAGTTAGTGTTTAAGGTTTTGTTATTTGTTTGGTTTTAGTTTTTGATATAAGTCAACTTGATGTAGTATGGTTTAATTAAGTTCAAGTCTTAATGCATTACATATGGTTAAGGCATTTAGTGTTTAACTAACTAATCTCATAACCCTAAAATGATAATCATAAAATTTACATTATTGTTGGATCTAAAAAGGCTGGTGCAACCAAAACCAAAACACTTAGACAATTTTGGTACAACTTATAAAGGTATTCCGAAGCTAAGTACAGAACTTCCGAAGGCAAATGGAGTTCTTCCGAAGCCAAAGAACAATAACTTCCTAAGATCATCTTCCGAAGGAAGACTCCAGCTTCCGAAGACAAAGTCTTGGCTCTTCAGAAGTTCAAGACTTAGAATAAATCAAGAGTTCAACTTCCGAAGTATAAAGATATGAAGAAGTCCTCAAGCCTCGAAAGAAGTAGCCTCTTCCGAAGTATAAGTGGCTTCGGAAGAATAAGTTCTTCCGAAGCCAATTAACCTTCGGAAGATACTACTATGAACCAGTGGACATAAGTATGGTCCTTCTAACACTTCGCTACAAGTCTCTGAGATACTGCATGGCGGTTTCCCACGCCCATGTAGTTGACCATACTTTATTCCACTGTTTACCTTTTATCAGTTAGTACAGTTACCAACTTTAGTTGGTGACAAAAGGTAAGTCATGGACATGTCATGACTACCTTATCTTAGATAATACTTTATCTAAGATACCTTAACTTTAGCATTTTAGTATATGCTTTAGTCATAGGTTTCCAGCTGGTATCAAAGTATATCCGGCTGTAGGATCTAGTATATAGAGTTTCTCATTGTAACTCATGAAATATGCTTGTAAGAGTCTTGTAATACTTTGAGTTGGGAAGTAATATATACAAGTACCTTGAAAATTATTTCCTTGTGTTCTTTGTTACTTAGTATATTATTATCAACTCTTAGAAGGGATTCTGCATCATCATCTGTATCGAGTGTGATTCAAGTGAGTTTGAGAGAAAAACAAAGTGTTAAGTGACAAAACCGATCCTGCAATTGGTATCAGAGCTTCTTAGGCTCTTGATTGTGAGATTTTACCATCCAAATCAACCTGCTTTTCATTCCTCCTTATACCACACTCAAAAATGGCCCTCAACCAAAAGTCTGAAGTTGAGATGGGGACGATGATTAAAGCACCTATCATCACCCCTGAAAACTTTAGATCATGGAGCAGACGCATGGAAGGCTTCATCAGATATCAAGATAGCAAAATATGCAATCTATTGTCAATGGTCCTTACAAACCAAAGGTGGCAGCACTAGGTGGAAACGGTGCCATGATAGAGAAGGTTGTAGAAGACTACACTGATGAAGACCGGAAAAAGCTGGAAATTGATAGTAATGCCATGACTGTTCTAATGACTACTTTACCCAACTCCATCATGATGGGGTTTGAGCATTTCAAGTCAGCTAAAGAACTATTTGATGCACTTGCTTAGATGTACTCCAGCTCCAATGACTCCAAGCTTTCCTGTTTACTTGCTTTCCATTCATCCATCTCCTCCTGGAAGGACAGAATGGTAGGGGAGGCGAGAATCACTGGTAAGGGTTGGCCCGGAGCTCTGCGGTTGATCCGTTGGGTAGGAATAAGAGTCATTAATTGCTTTCAAGATGAGGCAGCCAGCCACTCTTCCTGGGTAATGCACCCAAGAAACTGTGCACGTGTCACTGTTCCGGTCGTTGGGAACGGTCATGGTGAAGGATTCCCTGAAGCAACAGTTCGAGAACTTCACTTATATTGCTGGAAAGACCCTCAGCCAGCAATACTTCAGGTATATGGATCTTATTTCCTCCTTTAAGTCTGTGGGAATTGTCCTTGAACTAAGAGATCTCACAAGAAAGTTCATGAGTGCACTCCCAAATGAGTGGATGTTCTACTGTGTCTCTATCAAAAGAACAATAATTTTAAACACCCTCACCATGACTGAACTTTATGGCATCCTTAATGGATACCGTTTAGAGAAGGAGAACAAGAGAGGCCATCAGACAAGCAGACTCTTAAGCCTTCCTGCTAGCAACGCTTTAATGGTTGCTGAAGGCTCAGGACCCCCCCTCCCAACCTCAACAGTACCTGACATACACCCAACAGCCATCCTGTTCTTCTAGGCCATACATTACATTCCTAGAGACTCCAAGGTCTCAACAGGGTCAGCAAATTTCTTTTCAGGACAGTTGTGTCTTTGTCTCAGGAAATGGGCACTCTAGTGACTATCAGTATTGCTTTGATGATCTAAAGTGTATCAGCCCAGATGATGTGGAGTATGTGGACATAGTCCAACAGATGGCTCTATTAACCTATAGAGCAAAGAAGTTCTTCAAGAGAACTAGAAGGCAGTTTCCCAAGAACCCAACTAACAGCAAGTTTGGGTTTGACAAGACAAAGGCTAAATATTACAACTGTAACCAACTTGGTCACTTTTCCAGGGAATGAAGGCTCCCAAGTCAAATCCGGGAATCCCACAGGCCTCCACACATCCCTCTACACCAAAAGCTACTAGAAAGTCAACTGAGACAGCTGCTATGGCTCAAGAAGTTGATTGGAGCTTCATGGTACAGGATGTGACTTCATCTCAAGCACTCATGGCTGGAACAGATGACAACAAGGTATATGACATCTCTGTACTCCAGCTTGTATTGCTAAGGTTAAGTTATATCAGGACTACAATATGGAAATTAAATCCGATATTGAGTCTTTAAACATTTTAAAATCTGATTTTAAGAGGGTTGAATCTGACTATCAAAACAAAATTGAAGAGTTAGAGAAAACTGTATCCCTGTTAAAACATGAATATACAAATTACAAGACTCAAATCAAGGATTTAATATCTAAATTGTCTGAGCTTAAGCCAAGCTTGTCACAGCTGAGGCTCAAGCCAAGAAGCATGTTATTTCTGAGCAAAACTTCCAAGCCATTCTTGCATCATCCTCTCACTCAAAGCTTTGTTATCAAAACAAAGGTGGGTTAGGAACCAATGAAATTGCTCCACCACATTCTTATGAGTCTATTAGACAACCAAAGTGTGGTACTGAAGAGCAAGAGGTTCCATCTGCTGACCAACCTTCCCATGAGTCAAAGAGTGATGCAACTATGGAGACCATCATAGGGAAGAACCAGGTAATTTTACCCTCTCCTACGGTGATGATCAACCCCTGACAACCAAATCCAGAAGAAGCCGAGCTAAGGCAGCTAGAAAAACTGCCAAGAAAGTGGCTTAGTCCAAGCTGAAGATAGACCCAAAACAAAAGGGTGTGTTTATCTTAGCTGGATTCCAGGTGGTAGGAAACTCTGATTCAGGAAAGGGGCGTAGTAACAGCACTCATGTCATACCAAAGAATCAGAAGTTAAAGGGAAAGATTGTTGATGATGAAAGGAAGAACAAGAAACAGCAATCCTCAAGTTCCTATAAGATTAACATTGCCTGCATAATGTGTGGTCTGCAAAACCACATGGCCAAAGATTGTTACTAAAGTCCTGTTAGCACACATTATGCAAATAATGTTAAAAGAGAAGGAGTCAAGGAAGGTTTCACATTTGGACCCTATCATATGGTTCAAGTGTTGAAGAAAGGAAAACTTGTCTCGGAAGCAAAGTTGCTTTCGGAAGAAACTCAATTTTTCCGAAGGGAAAATTGCTTGGGAAGACAAGGTCAAGAAAACTCAAAAAAACAAAAGAGTTCCTTTAAGACCTTCCGAGAAAAGGACTACTTCGGAAGAAAAGGTGGTGAAGGTCTCTTCCGAAAAGAAAGAAGCTTCGGAAGAATGCCAAGCTGCACAAGCTTCTACAAGCTCATCTTCTATGATCAACCAAAGGATGGAATGGAAGATCAAGGAAGATGTTACAGTCCAAACCTCTTCTTCAAAGACATCCATTAAACCCCTATGCATAAACTTTGGTTTAATTATGTACTATCATTGGAAGAACCCAAGACCAACAAGGCTTGGGTTTCCAATCAAAACTAATCATCTCATCTTATGTGCAAGGACATCCATATGACAAGAATAACAATGTATGGATCGTGGAAAGTGGATGCTCCAGGCACATGATAGGGAACAGATCTCTCCTTCAACAATTTCAACATTTTGATGGAGGTCCTATCCAGTTTGGAGGTGAGGCCGGAGGATATATTTCTGGCAGAGGGAGTATATCCAATGGTAATTTAAAAGTTGACAAAGTACACTTTGTCAAACTGTAACATCCGCCATTTTCAAGTTATAAACCCGAACCCGAACTAAAATCGAACTTTATTACGATATGAATTTCTTTATTTAACTTATTTTATTTATATTAATAAATTATATAGATTAGACGTGTAGTTTAAATTGATTTATTCAATTTATCATTTAAACAACTTATAATAACTTGTTGATTTATAAATAATTCTTTTTCATAAAATTATAAAGTTTATTAATCATGCTACAACAAATAACTAAATGGAAAAGACTTATTAAAACTTATAAAGTTATAAAATGAATTTTATTAAACTTATAAAGTTTTATAAGTAATTATGAATTTTAAATATTGAAATAAGTAATCAAATTATAAAGTTTACAAGTTTTATAAAAGTTATAAAGATTAACAAATAAATAATTTGATTGATTATTCAAATTGGTTTTATAAAGTCTATAAATATTTTATAAAAAAGTTGTTAAAATTAGAGTCTTCAAGAATTTAAATTTTAAATTATAATTATTCTTTTATTTATTTAAATTATTTAATTTTATATTTATTTCAAATTTTAATCATAACCCCCTTTTAAAAGACTTATAAATCACCATTAACACCATTTATAACCTCCTCCTAACCTCAAGTATAAAAGCAAGGCTTAGGCCTCACTTTTCATTTGCTCATTCTCTAAAAACCTCACTCTCATATCTTTCTTTCATCCATTGGTTATGATAAATTTGAAGAATTTTTATTTTACAAGAAATTTCAAGAATTCTTAATACTAAGGTAATCTTTTATTGCTTTTATATTATACATTTTAATCATCCTAACATCCAATTGTTCTCATGCTTTTATGTTCTTACTATTATTCTTTCTTCTACCAAATCTCCTTTTATTTTAATAATTATCATTTGATTATTAACATTTTAATAATCACTAATCTTATAACAATCACTAACATTCCTAAATTAAGCTAACAACACACTAACATAAACAAAGAATCCCGTTTGCATATGGACGGCTATGCCGCCGCATTCGGTTATTCCACAAGATTATTGTTCTAAATGATGGCAATGCCAAAGTCTTAAAATATTTTTATAACTCAAATGAAGACTAATATACCATACATTGACATAATAAAATATTCTAACCCGTTTCATGCTTTAACGATTTTAAAAGTGCACATAAGTGCCTTACTACAATTCTGGCAGAATATAATCTTACTTCAACCGACCATAACTTGATCATAACAAACTAAATTTGAGTAAAATCAGACTCTTATGTTAAGCTCATTGAATTACCTTTTCAACGAAAGTTTATACGTCTTCAAACTCAATCGGACGACTCAACAATAGCCTTCATAAGATAAGTGCGCATTTCAGCACCTTCTGTCTTGTGCTGCTTCTTTGACCTATTTAAAGATGTTTTCATAAAAATGTTTCTGAATGAAAGTTGTCCGGGAGACTTTGAACTAGTCAAGTATAAATTTTTATAATTTTATGGAACTGTTTGCTATTTTTAAAACCTATTCAAACACATACCAAACATTCTGTCCAGAATCTAAAATTGATGCAATAATCCTTTTTCAATCTACCTTTCGCTTTTTAGCATTCTATAAACGTCCTAACTTCTTGTAATGAATTCCAACCTCAAGTTATTGTTTTTTTTCATTTAGGACATCACATTTGACTCTTGACATCCAAGCTTTCTTATGTACTCTACAACCATCACTATACTTGTGAGTTTTCCATGTGAGTTCTCCATGCCCCTTTTTACTTTATTTCACACCTTTTGGGGTGAAACATGTTAACCTTATAAATTTACACTTGTAAACATCTTGATACTTGTAAATGCACATGCAATTCATCTTTACCTTTTTGTCATGGTTATTTGTGTTATTGTAAGTCTTATATGAGATACATATTTTGTTTACAATCATTAACTATTGCTAGCCTGGCGACGTCTTAGATCTTTGGGCCTGACAAGCCTATTTGGTGCTAAAGTCGATGTATTGCCGACTCCTGATGGCGTATGCTTGTTCATCATGGGAACCAAATACACTTAGCCAATCTTATATACTTGTAATCAAGTCGAGGTTTGGTTGTAACTGTATGTGTTCTATAAGCTTGCTAACTTGTAACCATGGACATGAATTGCTACTTGTAACCCTTTTATATATATACATATATGCGTGTGTTTAAACCATGGGAACTCACCAACTTTCAAAGTTGACCCTTTATTTTTAACATGTTTCAGGTTTGATACTTGAACCTCTTCGTGCTCATATAGGACTTGGACCTAGACTAATTGAAAGACTTATGTTATTGGTTGTATCTTGATTGTTATGTTATTATTTTATTTGTCTTGTAATTTTTAATGAATAATGACATTTAATATTATTTCAACTTAATTAGTTCCATGTGCTATGAGCAATCGTCTCCCATTCGTCCGCTTCCGGGAATGATTCCGCCGTCGGTCGGGGGTGTTTTTGGTGTGACACAAACAGCTTGAACAACAACTGTAAATGGTTCTCAGTTTTGTGATCAAAAGCATCAAATGCTCTTCATAAAACATGAGTGCATTATCCTCAAGCTCGGGATGACAATTCCTCACGAATTGGTGCCTCTTAGATCTACCAGGAAAGGGGATATGTACAAGCTGATAACAATGCTTCCCCACTGGGTGAAGTATCATGCTTTCTTTCCAAAGCTGATGGTGATAAGTCAACACTATGGCATAAACGAATGTGTCATGTGAATTTTAAAGCAATGAATAAATGGTTAAAAATAACTGGTACAGGTTTGTCTAAAAAAGAATTTTTCTACAAAGATAACTGTGTTGCATGCCTGAAAGGAAATCAACACAGGGCAATCTCATAAATCTAAAGTTGTTAACTCTATCACCACTCCATTACACTTATTGCACATGGATCTATTTGTCCCAAAGTATTGAGCATTGGAAGGAAATCACAGTGCCTTGTGATTGTTGATGATTTACAAGATTTACATGGGTATCTTCTTAAGAACTAAAGATGAAACTGCTAAAATTTTAAAATCTTTTTTCTTAACTTAAAATAGAAAATCAAATTAATCACAGGTTAAAATAATTAGAAAGTGATCAAGGGACTAAGTTTAAGAATCAATTCTGGACTCATTATGTAACTCAAAAGGGATTGCTAGACAATATAGTGCTCCTAGAACTCCTCAACAAAATGGTGTTGCTGAGAGGAGGAACATGACACTTATTAAGGCTGCTCGGACCATGTTAGCTGGTTTAAAGATGCCTCTAACATTCTGGACAGAGGCAGTTAGCACTGCATGCTATGTGTAGAACAGGGTTCTTGTAGTCTAGCCACATGAAAAAACCCCTTATGAGCTATGGAACTAGAAGCCACCATTCATTGGCTTTCTAAGGTCCTTTGGCAGCAGGTGTACCATACTTAACATAAAGGACAATTTAGCAAAATTTACTGAAAAAGTCAGATGATGCTATATTTGTTGGATATTCCTCTAACTCTAAAGCTTATAGAGTTTATAACATCAAAAATCAATAATTTGAGGAATCTTCCAACATTGTTGTTAATGAGCACACTCCTTGTGTTAGGGGGAATGGTCCTGATCATATCTTTGATTTAGAATTGTTTCCAAACTATTCTAAACCATCTTGTGAGAATGTTTCAGCTGGAACAGGTACTCAAAGTAATTCTGATGAAGATGAACTGTTTGAGATACCCAGACCTATTCCAAGTTCTCCAAGAGTTGCTGCAAACCAAGCTCCTACTATTGGCAGATCTGATAGCATAACTATCTCAAGAGATAGTGGAGCTTCAACCAGTGGTCCACCTAATAAGCCTCAAAACTCATCCGGCGACACTGCACAACACCAAGCTGATGGAAGTAGCATCTTGAAGGAACAGGCAGCTGTTAATGCTGCTTCACAGCTAACAAATGATGATGATGTTTCTCATTCATTTGATCAGTCCTCATTGATTGAGTTTGAAACAACAGCTGGTCCAAGTGTTCAAGCTCCTGAGCAAAATATGTCCAATCTGGATCTATCTTTGCAACTGGAGGTGATCCCTAGACTTAGGATTCACAACACTCATCCAGCTGAGAACATCATAGGGGAAGTCTCTGAAGGTGTGAGAACAAGAGAACAAACTCATAATGGGAATGTTTGTTTGTACTCATGCTTTTATCCCAGATAGAACCCAAGAAGCTAGAAGATGCCTTAAAAGATAGTAGCTGGGTTGAATCAATGCAAGAAGAGTTGCTTCAATTCAAGAGACAAAAGGTTTGGAACCTATGTCCGCTACCATATGGTCAAGTACCAATTGGCACCAAATGGGTTTTCAGAAACAAGAGAGATGATAGAGGCTTGATTATCAAGAATAAGGCAAGACTAGTAGTTCAAGGATACACTCAAGAGGAGGGAATCGATTATACTGATGTCTTTGCACCTGTTGCAAGACTTGAGGCAGTTAGGATCTTCCTTGCTTATGTTGCATCCAAGAATTTTACTATCTACCAGCTTGATGTTAAGTGTGTCTTTATATGGGGATATAGATATGGAAGTCTATGTGTGCCAACCTCTAGGATTTGAAGACCCACAACACCCCAACTATGTGTGCAAACTGGATAAATCTCTTTATGGGCTGCACCAGGCACCTAGGCTGTGGTATGAGACATTGTCTCAGTTTCTCCTAAAGAATGACTACACTAGAGGTACCATTGATAAGACTCTTTTCATAAGGAAGTCTGCAAAGGATATCTTGCTCGTTCAAGTCTATGTGATGATATCATATTTGGTTCCTCAAATGACCAAATGTTTAAAGGCTTTGAGAGCATCATGAAGAAGAAGTTTAAGATGAGTTTCATGGGAAATAGACTTTTCCTTGGAATTCAGGTGAAGCAGATGAAGAAAGGGTTCTTCATCAATCAATCTAAATATGTCAATGACATTTTAGAAAGATTTGATATAAAGGATTGAAAGCCAGCCAAAAAACCTATACTAGAAACCATAATCTTTGTCCTGACTCTGGAGGGGAGGATACTGATCAACATCAGTATAGGGCGATTATTGGTTCTCTGATGTATCTTACAGCAAATAGATCTGATATCATGTTTGCAACTTGCATCTATGCAAGATATCAGCCTACTCAAAGGTGTCTCACCTAGTTGCTGCCAAGAGAATCCTCAAATACCTCAAAGGAGCACCTAAACTAGGTCTCTGGTATCCAAGGAACAACAATTCAATCTCTTTGGCTATTCAGAGATAGTGACTACGGTGGCTGCAATATCAACAAGAAATCAACATCAGGTGGATGTCGATTTCTTGGTGGAAGGATCATCTCATGGCAATGCAAGAAGCAATCCTGCGTTTCAACATCTACTGCTAAAGCTGAATACATTGTTGCTGCTAGTTGTTGTGCCCAGCTGCTATGGATTTAGAACCAGATGATAGACTACGGATCCAACTTCATGAGTACTCCTATCCACATTGACAACAATAGTGCTATCTCTATTACTGAAAATCCGGTGAAGCACTCCCAGACAAAGCACATTGATATCAGGTATCATTTCATTAGAGGTATTCATGAGAAAAATCTGATTAAACTAATCAAAGTTGACTCAAATGAACAATATGCTGATTTGTTCATCAAAGCCTTTCATGAACAAAGATTTAAGTATCTCATTACAGCTATTGAGATGATAAACATTGATTAGTCTATCTAATTTGAAAAAACTTTTTAAAATAGTAATGTCTTGTGTAAAAACAATCTAAGCCTTGTTGCAAAAGGTCTTTCTTTAAAATTTCACTAAGTGTAAATTCTTCCGAAGAGGAATTAACCCTCAGAAGATGTTATATATATCTTCCAAAGCAAAAATCCTCCAAGGAAAATCTTCTTCTCGGAAGAGTTTTTAGTCTCGGAAGAAGCGATTGATTGCATATCAGATCTACTTCCGATGCTTATAAAATTCTCCATTCGGAAAGCATTTTTTACTCTCGGAAGTAAGAAATTTACCTTCGGAAATAAAATTGCCTTCGGAAGAAGATTATCTTAGGAAATGCTTAATACTCGGAAGAGAGATTTTACTGTGTAACGGAATCTTTTGGGCCCCACTCTGTACAAAGCAAAGATTTTGTTAACGATGTCGGATTATTTAAATGGACTTAACCTTACCGCCCTTGTCACATCATACACCAAAACATCTTTTCACCTTATCCAAACCCCAAAACTGCCATTTCACCTATTTAAATAAACCCGACTTATCACTTTAATCTTTTTACAAATTTACTGTCCAAAAGCTTCCTTCATCTCCAATTACCTAACTTCAATTTCATCTCTCTGCAACCTTTCCCACAATGGCGCTTAAACTCAGCACAACCAAGTCACACTCCTTGATTCATCCAAGAATGCTGACTTCTCAGATATCATTTCCTTTCTCACCCAATCTACCTATTACACCGCTCTGACTGTTAACCCCACCATCTACTCAAACCATATGGCTGAATTCTAGGGCAATGGTCAGATTGAAACCCTAAATGGAGTTAGGGTAATAAGGTCGATCATTTGTGGCCAGGAGTTGATCATTTCTGAACAACTCATCAGGGAGCATCTGGAGCTTCATGATGAAGGCGCTCCTACTGAATTCCCCAAATCAGACCTAGACGACACACATACCCAAATACGATATGGTGGAGATGTGAGCAGGTCTACTGTTTATAAGTTCAATTTCTCATACAACTAGAAGTTCCTGCTTCATGATTCTCAACTGTTTGTCTAATATGTCTGGGGGATGGGATCAAATCCCATATGAACTAGGATGCCTAGTTCATGGGTTGGTGAAGAGCCTCCGCTTCAATTACTCAAGATTTGTGTTGCTTAACCTTATGGGGAACCTCCAAAGGGACACATTCTATATGTATCCCAGGTTCATTTAGCATCTTATCAACTGTGAGCTAGACCAGAGTCAGCTTGTCTGTGCAGCTGTTTTCTACCAGTTCCTCAAATGAGGCCGACCATCTTCAAAGTAATGAAGAGAGTGCCACCAACTACACTGGAAACACACTGACCTTCTTCCAGGTATGATTGAACTAATGACTCCTGGTGACATCCCTGTTAACCCCACAGGTGATGAACCCACACCAACAACTACCCTCACTTTGCCAAATCTACCTTCTCACCCCATCACAATCACCTACCAGAGACGCCCCAAACGAACCTTTGTTCAATCTACTATGACTGAACAAGCTCCTCCTGTTCAATCCAAAAAGACTAGAGTGGAAACATGGGCTCCCACTCAGTCTGAGGTCTCACCATCCTTCACATTTGACCTCAATAAGGGTATTAAGTCTCCTTAGTCTCAATCCATTGAGCCTGAAACCCAAGTTGTAGACCCTCAGGGTGAGTCTTTATACTCCCCTGAGCAGCCAACAAGGGACAGCCCCACCATAGGCTCAATACCAATAGACATTGATCAAGGTCCCGGGTCATTAGGCTTAACCTCTATATCCTTCACTGACTTATTGATAGGAACTGATGAGGAGATTATGTCTCTTCAGGGCAATGAAGTTGATCCACAACACCCTCTCAAGGATCAATAGAGCCTAGAGATACCTCTTATCTCTAGCCCCCATCAGCAAGCCTTAACTGAGGTGAGTCCTACTGATGTGGAGGGGACTCATGTAGATTCAGCTACCACTACTGAAGGAGCCTCGTTGGACCTTCAGGACAGTGGTAACATTACTAAGACTGAATCTACGGCAACCATGCCATTTGATGACTCTGAAAAAGGCATCATTAGGCAAGGGAAACCAGGGTGCCAAGAAACCACATCTGGTGGTGAGGATGCACATACTAGGTATGTTACCTCATCTCCCCATGATTCTTCAAAAGAAGATGAGGGAAGACTGCAACTCACCATTCAAGACCTACTTTCTAAAGTCCCAAACCTTGAATCTAAGGTTAGGACTTTAGAGGATAGGTCTGCCACTCAGCAACTTAAGATTGAAAATCTCAAGGCCAAACTAGCTAAGAAACAGATTGAGAGGTCTATTAGGCATGTACCTATTCAGGTTCTCATTGACTTCTTCCTCTAGCTTATCAAGCTCTCATGATGATGCTACCAAAAAGGGAGAGTGTTCAGGGACAAAGACATGAGGAACCACATAGTCAAGCTATTTCTACTTTAACTTCAAGATACCCTATTCAACAAGCTTCAGTTTTTCCTGAGCCTCCTCCGGTTGTCATTCAAGTGGACCAAAGGATGCTCCAAGATCTCAACAGGTTCTTTTCCATATTCTTGATGGAATCTTTTATTGAATAGCCAAGCCCTGATATGTTTGTGATATACTTTGGAGCTCAAGAGCTTCAGAGGTTAAATGCACCCTTACCATTGTCCAAGAAGTTGGTCAACCTAAGGTCCAAGTAGACAGAGATGAGATGTTCGAAGGGAAACAAGGACTGATTGCCCAACAACTGAAATAGTTGGGACAGAGAGTGCATTCCCATAGACTTCCGAAGCAGAAATCAAAGCCTTGGAAGAACCATTTCAAACTTCCGAAGCTGAGATTGAAGCTGCGAAAGGACTATTTTCTCTATCTGATGATCTAGTTGTCACAGATGCAATCCTAGAACTTGCATATGAGGTCAATAGGGAGGATTTTCTCACCCAACCCCTTGCTCAAACACCATCACTAACTCCAGCTCCCATCACCACCACTCAACCTGAAACCTCTACTCAAGAACCTCCAAAGTCTAGCACTTCCGAAGATGTCAAAGGAAAGAGGAAGATGACTGAGGAAGAACTTCAGGAGGAAGAAAGGTTAGAAAAACTTAAGAGGAAAGGTAGACTCCCAACTGGGAAGTTGCTAGTTGCAAGTAGCAAAGCAGCTGCAGCCAACCAGAAGGCTATCAACAAAAAGAAGAGGGTGGAGATCATTGACAGGCTTGTCAAGATGGGAGCTGTTAATGAAGATGTTCTCCTGTTACCATTAGAGGAGTTAATTGAGTTAGAAAAGGCAACTTTGATGCAGATTCAGCAAAAGGAAGAAGCAACAAGGTTGGCCTTGGAGGAAGAAAGGGAGAAAAAGAAAAGAGAGGCTGATCAGGAGCTTAGGAGTGAAAGGATAACTTTCCTAAACTCCAGAGGTTTCTCTCTAGCGGAATTGACTCCTCATAACAATGATACGATCTTGTGGCTTTTCAAGAAAGAGCAAGATCAAATGGAGAAAGAAAGAAAGAAAGTTGTAAAGGAGAAGCTAAGGGAAAAGAAGAAGAAGGAGGAAGAAGCAGGACTCGCTGCTGCCAGGAAGATAGGTGATAAAGCCTGGATGAAGGACTATCTTCGGGCTCATGGCTTCTCTGGTAGGCAGGTGGGTCCAATGTCTGAAAAGACCATACAGCGACATGTCAGTGACATCAAGGCTGACATTCGCTCAGGGAAAAGGAAGGAGATGTATAGAAGGGACAGGGGATGATCTTCAAACCAACACCTCAACCTCAACCTCAACCCCAACCACAACCTGAACCAATCCCTTTCCTATTCCCCTATTAAAACTGAACCAACCTCTAAGCCTTACACCCCTGAACCTACACCATCATCCATACCTACTTTCTCACCACAACCGCCCTAAACTACCATCCTCAAACTCAAAACACTTCCTAGAACCCAAACACCACTACCTACCTAACAACCACCTAAACCATCCCCTCAGCCTTCCAAACATCTCTCCTTAGAGGAGTTTAAGGAGATCAAGATGAAGCTCATTAACTGTACAACCTTGAGCGATATCTCTTGTGAGAGGGAGTCAGTCAAACTAACCTATGTTGATGGCCCCTTATGTTCTCTCACTAGAGATCAATTCCTTGATCTGCATAGAGGAACATTGGACCAAGCCGTTAAACTCTTTGGCCTCAACTTGGATTCACTAAATGAAGAAGAGAAGAAACTAAGAAGAAGGTTGGTGATCTGCTGGATACAAAGAAAGGGGACAAGTGTCAAGTCAACCCTTTGTGCCTAGAAAGAATATCGGAGGTTTGAAGACTCTTCTCACAACTTTGTTGTTGAAGGAGAGAATGGAAGCTAAAAAGGCCCAATGCCTCATCTCTGCTACACTTAAGTAGATTCGATATTGTGAGTTAGCAGAGAAGCCATTCTCCAATCCCTCCAACTCTGAGATAGCTGCTCGCATCAGAAATCATCTGAGCAGTCTTCATCTAGTCGAGCTAACTGCTAGGACCAAGATTGAATAAGAGTTGAAACTGAGAGAGGAGAGGAGGAAAGGAAAGGAAAGGATCAGCAACCAAGGCAAAGCCTTACTTCAAATGGTTGAAGGTCCTGAACTTGAATCCATAGTTAGATGGGAGTATAAGTACAACTCCCGTCAACTAACTCTCTTCAGGGGGGCACAACAAAGGGTGCATGTCGTTCAGAGTGATAGACTGGATCTCCTATCCACGAATGACTTGTACAAACTTCTCAGCACCACTTCAAGGAAGAACAAAGAAACAGATAAGCATCTTCTGTCCCTGGTGCTAAAGGTTTTGAGAAGCAGGAATAAGTGAGGTTTTGGTAGCATCAGCCTAGGGGGAGTTTGTTGGATCTAGAAAGGCTGGTGGTGCAACCAAAACAAAACATTTAGACAATTTTGGTACAACTTATAAAGGTCTTCCGAAGCTAAGTACAGACTTCCGAAGGCAAATGGAGTTCTTCCGAAGCCAAAGAACAAGAACTTCCGAAGATCATCTTCCGAAGGAAGACTCCAGCTTCCGAAGACAAAGTCTTGGCTCTTCAGAAGTTCAAGACTTAGAAGAAATCAAGAGTTCAACTTTCGAAGTATAAAGATATGAAGAAGTCCTCAAGCTTGAAGAAGTAGCCTCTTCCGAAGTATAAGTGGCTTTGGAGAACAAGTTCTTCCGAAGCCAATCTACCTTCGGAAGACACTACTATGAACCAGTGGACATAAGTATGGTCCTTTTGACACTCCGCTGCAAGTCTCCAAGATACTGCATGGGGTTTCCTATGCCCATGTAGTTGACCATACTTTATTTCACTGTTTACTTTTATCAGTTAGTACAGTTACCAACTTTAGTTGGTGACAAATGTAAGTCATGGACATGTCATGACTACCTTATCTTAGATAATACTTTATCTAAGATACCTTAACTTTAGCATTATAGTATATGCTTTAGTCATAGGTTTCCAGCTGGTATCAAAGTATATCCGGCTGTAGGATCTAGTATATATAGTTTCTCATTGTAACTCATGTAATATGCTTGTAAGAGTCTTGTAATACTTTGAGTTGAGAAGTAATATATACAAGTACCTTGAAAATTATTTCCTTGTGTTCTTTGTTACTTAGTATATTATTATCAACTCTTAGAAGGGATTTTGCATCATCATTTGTACCTAGTGTGATTCAAGTGAGTTTGAGAGAAAACAAATTGTTAAGTGACAAAACCGATCCTGCATATATGCATACGTATCACACGTGCATGCATGCATGCTCACATAATATTCAAAGATATATAAAGATTCTAAATAAAGTTAACAAATAAATTTATTTAACAATTTCTCATAAGGTATAAGTATGTACTTTATTATTTTATGGAAATTCTCAAAGTGTTAGATTTACCTAACCTTGGTTTAGGGTTGTACAATAACCGAGCCAAGTGAGGTGGCTCGAGGAGCATACTCGAATAACTTGTTAGCAAAGTCATCAATAGCACCTTTAGTTCATCTTTAGATTTTCAAACTCTCCCATTAAAGTTTGAAGTCTTGCCTCTGCTATCCGGTCCGCACCCAAATAACGAGTTTTAAGAAGATTCCACATCTTTTTTGTTGTTTCGAGGTTTCCTACTTGTAAGAAGCATGTTCTTTACCCTCAAGGTGAGCGCAAAAGGCTATATTGCTCTATTGTTTTGTAGAAATAGAAGCGTGCATATGTTGCTTAGGCGGTGTTTCGCCTCTTCTCTCCATTCTAGGAGGAGCGCCAAGGGACACAGAGAGGGAGCAGGAAAAGCGTGTCATTTGTAATGGAAAGAAAGAGACCACTACTTTGCTTTTTGTTCGATGGTCGACGCGAATATAGTGGCCTTTGACCAAGACAAAGAACCAATTCAAATTGTGATTTTAGCGGCCTTTGTTCGGTGATTTTAACCATGGGCATTTTTTCAGGAAGTTGGTGGGCTCATCATGAAGTAGGTTGGTGAGGCTTGTGGTTTCAGCTAACCGTGAAAAATGCTTCTTTTATGCCTTAGAGCATTCACAGCCCATTTGGTATATTTATGTGGTGGAATCCTTATATTATATGGAATGGTTATGAGTAGTTATGAGTAGTTGTGAGTGGAGTAGAGAGAAATGATACTGTTCAATCTGTAAATTTAAGAAATTATTGTTAAACCGTTATAGTTTTTTAATATCTTTAAACGTTGTGTGAGTGTAGGAGAGAGAAAAGATAATGATAAAGGTATAAAAAATATTATTTAATTAAAAAATAAAAGAAAAATTAGTATTATTAATGTAATTATATGAATAAAGATAAGAAATGTACTCTGAATGCTCTTAGGTATTAGCTACTACTCATATTCATCCGGTGATTCCCTCCCTTTCTCATTCTTGAATCTCGTATATATATGAAAACAAGAGAATAAACAACAAAACAACTTATAATTATTTTCTGATTCCTTATTCTATGTCAAATATATTTTCATTTTTTCTTTTCGTGTTTTCAATCCTTTTTTCACACTTCATTAAACGTAACTAAAACTACTAGATTAAGTTAATATTAACATCAATTAGACCGGATTGCTCCACACAATGGTTGCTTCAATCAAATGAAAGGGATAAATGCTTAAATTGGCTAGAAAGCGATAATTAGGGCTGTTCAAAAAGCTCGCGACTCGTTGGTCGCTTGAAACTCGATCGAAAATAGCTCAAAAAAAGCTCGTTCGAAATTGGCTCGTTTATAAACGAGTCTAGCCGGCTCGGATTGGTTGGTAAACGAGTCGGGCCCGAGCCAACGTCAGCCCAACTTGTGGTCGCTAAGTTAGCTAGCTCGCTGGCACGCTCGTTAGCTCGTTTATATTTAAACTTAAATTATATATTTCTTGAAATAATAATCTTACATAATTGTTAATATAAGAATATTATATATATATATATATATATATATATATATATATATATATATATATATATAATATATATATAAAATTAAAAAAATAAAAAATAAATTGGTTTGCGAGCCAACTTGGCTCGGCTTGTTTATAATAAGCCGAGCCCAAGCTCGGATTTTGAGCTTGTTAAATAAACATGACAAGCCGGCTCGGCTCGTTTACAAGGTGTTACCAAGTTCAATTGTTGATTTCTACACGTTTAGAGGTATGTTTTATCATGTTGTTCATAGTTTTGATTCTTGATGAACCCTAAATCCGAAATTAGGGATGAAAACATGAAATTGATGATTGTTAGATGATAATATGATGTTAATTAGGTTGTGTGAATGCTAGATTATGTTGATTGTGCAAGAAGATTGATCATCTAGTTCATACATTGGCATAAGAGGAAACTTTTTGTTCTTGGAGTTTATGATTTGATGATGTTATAATGTTAGATGCAATGCTTGGATGTTAGTTTGATTGAATTGTGCTAGAAAATCCATGAATTTGAGGTGTTGATCATGACTTACTAAAAGTAGAAACTTTTGTGAATGATGTTTGGGAACTTGGATGAGTTAGTGATGATTTGCATGTTAGAATGAATGTATGAACTTGATTAGGTATAAAATTGATGAAATTATGATTGAATTGGGTGCAAGATTGTTTTTTGGGTGTTACTTTCCCAAAAGGGAAACTTTATTTGTGAAAAACATTGGATATGATGAATTGGGCATGATTATGATGTTAGGATCATGTTAGAATGATTGTTGATGATGTTGATGTGATAAAATGTGTTAATTGAGTTGTATGGATGCTTGGTTGATCATGTAAGGAGTTTAGGTTTTGGTGATCATACATGATGATGAATTATGGTTAGTGATTAGGAGATCATGTTTGGGATTGGATTGATTTTCACTATGTATGTTGGTCAGAATGAACTAAGTGAATGAATGTGATTATGATTGTTATACACGTGCGAATCTGAGGCCCCTACTTAGTAGGATTGGCAGGGTTTAGGATGTGAAGTTGTGAGTGGCTTCACATGGCATGTAGTGCATGATTAGACTTCATGTATGAACTAATGGTTGTGATGTATATACATATTTGTGTTGAACATGTTGGTTGTTTGAGATTTGCATGAGTTGTATGATGATCTAATGTTGTATGATGACCTAGGTAGAACTTGGGTTGATGATGTGATACACGTGGATAATTTGTATGATATTCTTGTATGTTAAGTTGATATACATGATTAAACGATATTTCAATTAATATGTCACCAACGGGTCAAACGGGTCAACTAGGTTAACCTAGGATTATTTTCTCTGTGTACACGTACTTATGTACTTGTATGTTCTAGGTAACCTTTGAAGGGTTGTCTTTGCACCTATCATCAGTCCTCTTTTGTCATTATCTTTGCATACCAGGTGAGTTCATGCCCCTCTATTTTATAAACATTCTTCTGGGGGAGGTAGCATACTTGTACTCAAAAGCTATTTTATTATTTTAAGTTGTGTATGTTTTAACATAGTGCTTGATACCTTGAAAGTCCTCACACTTTCGGATCGTTAATATTGGTAACTAGCGGGAAATCTTGGGTAGTACTACTGGGTTTGACAAGTCCCATCTGTGCGACTCGAGGTCAAACGGGTGCAATATTGTCCTAAACACAAACATTCGTCAATACCTGGTAAGTCGTGACGGGAGGCAACAAACGCAACACAGTCGACTTCGATCGCGAAATCACTATTGTTATTACTTGTGAACATAGACTAGATATCTATTTCTATACACTTCTTATGTTATGCAAATGTTATTGTTTATGATAAATGCAAACTCTTGAACTCACCAACCATTGTGTTGACATTCTAGTATGCTATTCTCATGTCGTTAACTCAGCTTGCCATTAGGAGCACACCACGGGTCCAGCATGCATTCTAATACTTTATTTAAAGATATAATTGTTGGTCTTCATTTATGGATTTTAAATTATTGGGTTGGCGTGTGTTTTTCCATATTATGCATTTCTATATGTTGGGTTTGTTTTATTTACTAAATGCTTCCGCATGGTTTTAAAGCTTGAACTTTGTTTGGTTTGTTTTAAATGTGGCATATAGTGTCGTTCTGAGTAACTAGTGACTGTGATCCTGGTTTGTTCACACGCCTCGCGCTAAACTCCGCACGTGGATTTTGAGGGTGTGACAGATTGGTATTAGAGCCATTGGTTATAGGGAACTAGGTTGCATACACACCAGTCTATAACCACACACAGTTAGTTAGTTACTCTTGGCTTATCCTTTTACTGTATACTCATTGGCATACACATCACGTACACTCATTGGGAAAAGACGTGCTCGTTCTGGATCCCCTCCACCTGTACCTCACCGAGTACTTGACTGGCTGCGATATACTTACCCTCGTGGTGAGTTAAACTTGGATCAACCGTTCGCGTTACCTGAGCGCGACCCTCCATGAGATTGGAGTTATTACCCAACTTGCATAAATCGTATGGTTCGTAGAGAGCGTGTCCCGGAGCCGGCCACTGCTAGACCTAGGACTAGGTCAGCAACAACTTCTGCAGCACCCACTCTCCCGACTCTAGATGTGCCCCTGGAGCAGGATGTGGCGGCATTGACCGCGACTCTAGAGACCGAGCGTCAACGAATTGGAGTGCTTACTGACGAGAACTCCACACTAAAGTATTAGATACGCCGACTATGGCTAAAGATGGATATACTTGAGGAGCGTTTGTCTATGTCTATCACTGGGAATTACAAGATGGCTGGCAGAGTGATGAATCTTTCTGAGCGTATGGGTGAGCAAGATCTCCATAATGTGGGCGTCGAGAGTAGGCTAACCGGACTGGAAGCATAGCTAGCAGCAGTACAAATCGAGGACAACCCTGCACTGGCCGAGGATTCCGATGAAGACCCTGAAGAAGAGCCGGAAGAAGCTCCAGATGGTGGAGACAGTGATGGGTCGGACTTGTTGGATTGATTTTCTTATTCTTATGACCTAGACTGCATGGTGTTTTTTTAAACCTATGTGGGGAGGGTTGTTTCCCACATAACTGAAAACTTAAAATTTTGGCATTGATTGGATATCTTGTGAGATGCTTACAATTTATTTATGAAAAGTTACTATTTTGGTCATAAATGTTGTGGTTGTGACAGTACATTATTTCTTATTATTTACTGTACTTCAATGAGATTAATATGTTGGATGTTACTCATTAATGTATTTGTGAATGTAAAGTGATATGGACGGCCGAGGCAGAGGACACGGACGTGGCCGTGGGCGTGGCGGTGGACGTGGCGCCAGCAACGTGAACATGACCATAGCTGAATTAGCTGCTCTAATAAACCAGCATGTAAAGGCGGCGTTGAATACTCAACCTGCCCAGTTTGGAGGTAAACGGTGACTTTAGTCATTGATTACCCGAATATTCTGTTAGGTGATTATTTCTTTCAGTTTGATTAAACACCCTGATACGTTGAATACAGGACCGCCTGGATGCACATACAAGGCATTCATGGACTGTAAGCCGTATACCTATAATGGAGCTAAGGGAGCTGTAGGGCTTGTAAGATGGTTTGAGAAGAGTGAGTCAGTCTTCGCTAAATGTAACTGTCCAGTGGCGGACCAGGTGAAATACGCCACGGGAATGCTGGAAGGTGCACCACTCACGTGGTGGAATGCACAAGTACAAATGCTTGGCCAGGCAATGGCAAATGCGCTACCATGGGAGGAATTCAAGACGATGATGACCGAGAAATACTGCCCCTGTGATGAAGTTCAAAAGCTGGAAGCCGAGTTCTGGCAACTGAAGATGGAAGGATCTGACATCGAGGCTTACACTACTAGGTCTCATGAGCTAGCTACACTCTGTCCTGGCATGGTTAACCCAGCGAGCCAACGAATTGAGCTCTACTTACGTGGTTTAGTTCCGGAAATTCAGAGTATGGTGACTGGTGCAAATCTCCCTACTATTCAACAGGTTATCCAACTAGCTCACAAGCTCACTAATCAAGCTGTGGAACAAGGGAAGTTACCCAAGCGGGGCGCTGTGGGAAGCGTGCCCGACAACAAACACAAGTGGGAAAACAATGCTAACAAAGGATCGTCTTTTGGTAACCCACCTCAGCAACATCCACCTCAACAGCAGCAGCAACATACACGGTTTGATAACAATCGCAACTCCAGCCAATCATCTTCATTGTCTCAAGGACCAAGTGGATACGTGGGGAAAAATCCAAAGTGCAACCGATGCAACTACCACCACACTGGCAGGTGTGACAGTTTTCGATGCTAGCGTTATGGAAAGGTTGGACACATGGCAAAGGATTGCCGTGGGGAGTTAATTAAGAAACCTCAGCAGTCTCAGCAGCCCCAACAGCCCCATGAAACACCAAAGGGTTGCTTTGAATGTGGAAAGGAAGGGCATTATAAGAGAAACAGTCCTCAACTGAAAAGAAATGGGAATGGCAACGGGAATGGTGGCAATAATAACAACGGTGGCAATGGTGACAACAATAATGGCAATAATGGTGGAGCTAAAGGGAGAGCCTTTGTCATGGGTTCAGGTGAGGCTCTAAACGATCCTACTACCATTACTAGTAAATTTCCTGTTAATGGTGGTTTTGCTTCTGTACTGTTTGACACTGGAGCCGATATGAGTTTTATCTCTATTAAGTTTTGTAGTCTCTTAAGTGATATGCCTTATGTGTTAGAATCTAAGTATGTCGTAGAATTGGCTGATGGTAAGCAAATCTCCGTTACGCACATCCTTAAGAATTGCAAGATAGAACTCGTTGGTCATACCTTCGACATTGATCTCATGCATGTTGCTCTTGGAAGTTTCGATGTGGTCGTAGGCATGGACTGGCTATTCGAGAAACAAGCAGAAGTGATTTGTCGCGAGAAGGTCATCCGCATTCCTCTAAGGGACGGGGAACTCTTTCGGTTAAGGGCGAAAAGAGTGGTGTTGTCATAGGCATCATATCATTCATAAAGGCTCAGAAGTGGCTACGTAAGGGTCACTTAGCCATATTAGCCCTCGTCTCCGACAAGCAACAAGAGGAAAAGAAAGTTATAGATATTCCGGTGGTTCGTGACTTTCCAGAGGTGTTTCAAGAGGATCTGCCTAGACTACCACCTCATTGTCAAGTTGAGTTTCAGATCGATTTGACTCCCGGAGCTACTCCGATTGCGCGAGCACCTTATCGATTGGCACCGAATGAACTGCATGAACTATCTACACAACTTCAAGAACTATTGGATAAAGGGTTTATTCGACCGAGCTCATCGCCGTGGGGAGCACCTGTTCTCTTTGTTAAGAAGAAGGATGGCACTTTCCGAATGTGTATTGACTACAGGGAATTGAACAAAGTCACAGTCAAGAACCGATACCCTTTACCTCGTATCGACGACTTGTTTGATCAGCTTCAGGGATCAAGCAATTATTCGAAGATTGATTTGAGGTCTGGTTATCACCAACTGAGAGTTCGAGAAGAAGATATTTCTAAAACCGCTTTCCGTACTCGTTATGGTCACTATGAATTCTTAGTCATGCCATTTGGGTTGACTAATGCACCGGCGGTATTCATGGATCTCATGAATCGTGTGCGCAAACCCTACCTTGATCAGTTTGTCATTGTGTTTATCGACGACATCTTGATATATTCTAAGACCAAGAAGAACATGCGGAGCACCTACGTTTAATCCTAGAATTACTTAGAAAGGAATAGTTTTTCTAAGTGTGATTTCTGGATTCATGAGGTGCAGTTCTTGGGTCACATTGTTAATGAGAAGGGAATACATGTGGATCCTGCAAAGGTTGAGGCTATAAAGAACTGGTCGGTACCCAAGACGCCTAGTGAGATAAGGCAATTTCTTGGACTGGCGGGGTACTATCAGCGTTTCATTGAGGGATTTCAAAGATCGCTCAACCTCTCACAGCTTTGACCCATAAAGGAACAACCTATAAATGGGGTGAGAGTCAAGAAGCTGCTTTTCAGTTGCTGAAGCAGAAACTCTGTAGCGCACCGATATTAGTATTACCTGAAGGAAGTGATGATTTTGTGGTTTATTGTGATGCTTCTATCCAAGGACTTGGTTTTGTCCTGATGCAACGTGACAAGGTAATAGCTTATGCCTCGCGACAACTAAAGGTACACGAAAAGAACTACACCACTCATGACTTGGAGTTAGGAGCACTGGTCTTTGCCTTGAAGATTTGGAGACATTACTTGTACCGTACCAAATGCACCATTTACACCGATCATAAGAGTCTTCAACATATCTTTGAGCAGAAAGAACTGAACATGAGGAAGCGACGCTGGGTGGAATTGTTGAACGACAATGATTGTGCTATCAAGTATCACCCAGGGAAGGCGAACGTAGTCGTTGACGCCTTGAGTAGAAAGGAAACCACTAAGCCCCGACGAGTGTGTGCTCTACAACTGACGATTAGCACCCACTTGCCCGAACAGATCAAGGAAGCCCAGACGGAAGCCTTGAAAGGAGAGAACGTTGGATCTGAATCCTTACGCGGGATGGATAAACAGTTAGAAAGCAAATCCGATGGAATCTGGTATTTCATGGATAGACTTTGGGTACCTTTATATGGGAACCTAAGAGACTTCGTTATGAGTGAAGCACACAAGTCTAAATATTCCATACACCCTGGCTCTGATAAAATGTATCATGACTTGAAGGCACACTACTGGTGGCCTAACATGAAGGCAGATGTAGCTACATACATGAGCAAGTGTTTGACCTGTTCTAAGGTTAAAGTGGAATATCAGAAACCATCTGGGTTATTGCAACAACCTGAGATCCCCTTGTGGAAGTGGGAACAGATTTCCATGGACTTCATTACTAAGCTGCCCAGGACTCCTAGTGGTTGTGACACGATATGGGTGATGTGGATCGACTCACTAAGTCAGCTCACTTCTTGGCAATCAAGGAGACTGACAAAATGGACAAGTTAACCCGAATTTACTTGAAGGAGGTTGTTTCGAGACATGGTGTACCGTTCTCGATTATTTCTGATTGTGATGCTCGTTTTACGTCTCATTTCTGGCAATCGTTACAGAAATCTTTGGGTACACGTCTAGATATGAGCACTGTCTATCATCCACAGACGATGGGCAAAGCGAACGTACTATTCAAACTTTGGAAGATATGTTACGAGCTTGTGTGATTGATTTCGGGAATAATTGGGAAGTTCATTTACCGTTGGTTGAGTTTTCGTACAACAATAGTTATCATACTAGCATCAAAGCAGTACCATTTGAGGCATTGTATGGGCGAAAGTGTAGATCACCAGTTTGTTGGGCGGAAGTTGGTGATAGTCAGTTGACTGGTCCTGAGTTGGTACACGAAACCACTGAGAAGATAGTACAGATACGGAACCGCATGGCTGCAGTGCAAGACAGAGAGAAGAGTTACGCAGACAAACGACGGAAACCTTTGGAGTTTAAAATTGGTGACAAAATTTTTCTAAAAGTTTCACCGTGGAAAGGTGTGATTCGGTTTGGTAAAAGAGGCAAGCTTAATCCAAGATACGTTGGACCATTTGAGATTCTGGAAAGAATAGGTCCAGTAGCGTACCGTTTGGACCTGCCTGATTCACTAAGTGGTGTTCATAATGTATTTCACGTCTGGCATTTGAAGAAGTGCCTGTCTGACGAAACACTGATTGTACCACTCGAGGAAGTACAAGTAGATGACCAATTGCAATTTGTGGAAGAACCGGTTGAGGTAATGGATCGCGAGGTCAAGACTCTTAAGGAAAGTAAGATACCTATAGTCAAAGTTCGTTATAACTCAAGACGTGGACCGGAATTCATGTGGGAACGTGAGGATCAGATGAAGCTTAAGTATCCTCATCTGTTCGAAGCGACGACGACAGCCGGGGAAGGTACTGATTAAATTTCGGGACGAAATTTCTTTCAACATGGGGATGATGTGACAACTCACTCGATTTCGTTATGCCAATACAGTAAACTAGGGATGTAGCACACCATGTAACGCAATTTTCGGGACGAAAATTCTTTTAACATGGGATAATGTGACATCTGGTATTTTTCCGTTAACAAACTCCGTTAGTTCTGTTAGGTCTTGCATACACATGTTATGAGCACACAGTGGTTGTCGTTGAACGTTGGTGACTTAATAACAATAATATATGATAAACAATAATAATATAATTAATAATGTTGATTATTAGTTGTGACTATGTGATTCATGAATTTATAGAATTTTAATTTTTATTTTGTAAATTTTACGCGACTACGTGACAACGTGTTATATGTATATATATTTCATGTGTTGTGTGACTTATTGTAAATGTTTATGATTATTATTGTTGGTTAATAACGCTTGTGTTTTGTAGTTAAAAATTATAAAAAATGATACAAAGGTTAAATTTTATAAAAACATAGTTAAATGAGGGTTTAAAGGTAAATGTTAAATAAGGCAACTTTGACAAAACCCGACTCTAGACCCCTTGTCCCCCATTCGGCCGAAACTCACCCAAACCACCTCCACATTGTGATTTTGAGCAAGAAACACACACACACACATTCGGTTTTGGTTGATTCCAAGAGATTACAAAGTGTTAGCAAGTTCAATTGTTGGTTTCTACACGTTTAGAGGTATGTTTTAACATGTTGTTTATAGTTTTAATTCTTGATGAACCCTAAATCCGAAATTAGTGATGAAAACATGAAATTGATGATTGTTAGATGATAATATGATGTTAATTAGGTTGTGTTAATGCTAGATTATGTTGATTGTGCAAGAAATCCATGGATTGATCATCTAGTTCATACATTGCCATAAGAGGAAACTTTTTGTTCTTGGAATTCATGATTTGATGATGTTATGATGTTAGATGCAATGCTTGGATATTAGTTTGATTGAATTGTGCAAGAAAATCCATGAATTTAAGGTGTTGATCATGACTTACTAAAAGTAGAAACTTTTGTGAATGATGTTTGGGAATTTGGATGAGTTAGTGATGATTAGCATGTTAGAATGAATGTAGAACTTGATTAGGTATAAAATTAATGAAATATGATTGAATTGGGTGCTAGATTGTTTTTGGGTGTTTCCTAAAAAGGAAACTTATTTGTGAAAAACATTGGATATGCTGAATTGGGCATGCTTATGATGTTAGGATCATGTTAGAATGATTGTTGATGATGTTGATGTGATAGAATATGTTAATTGAGTTGTATGGATGCTTGGTTGATCATGTAAGGAGTTTAGGTTTTGGTGATCATACATGATGATGAATTATGGTTAGTGATTAGGAGATCATGTTTGGGATTGAATTGATTGTCATTATGTATGTTGGTCAGAATGAACCAAGTGAATGAATGTGATTATGATTGTCATACACGTGCGAATCTGAGGCCCCTACTTAGTAGGATTGGCAGGGTTTAGGATGTGAAGTCGTGAGTGGCTTCACATGGCATGTAGTGCATGATTACACTTCACGTATGAACTAATGGTTGTGATGTATATACATATTTGTGTTGAACATGTTGGTTGTTTGAGATTTGCATGAGTTGTATGATGATCTAATGTTGTATGATGACCTAGGTAGAACTTGGGTTGATGATGTGATACACGTGGATAATTTGTATGATATTCTTGTATGTTAAGTTGATATACATGATTAAACGATATTTTAATTAATATGTCACCAACGGGTCAAACGGGTCAACTAGGTTAACCTAGGATTATTAAGTTTCTCTGTGTACACGTACTTATGTACTTGTGTGTTCTAGGTAACCTTTGAAGGGTTGTCTTTGCACCTATCATCAGTCCTCTTTTGTCATTATCTTTGCATACCAGGTGAGTTCATGCCCCTCTATTTTATAAACATTCTTCTGGGGGAGGTAGCATACTTGTATTCAAACGCTATTTTATTATTTTAAGTTGTGTATGTTTTAACATAGAGCTTGATACTTGAAAGTCCTCACACTTTCGGATCATTAATAATGGTAGCTAGCGGGAAATCTTGGGTAGTACTACTGGGTTTGACAAGCCCCACCTGTGCGACTCGAGGTTAAACAGGTGCAATATTGTCCTAACACAAACATTCGTCACGACCTGGTAAGTCGTGATGGGAGGCAACAAACGCAACACAGTCAGTTTCGATCGCGAAATCACTATTGTTATTACTTGTGAACATAGACTAGCTATCTATTTCTATACACTTTTTATGTTATGCAAATGTTATTGTTTATGATAAACGCAAACTCTTGAACTCACCAACCATTGTAAACGAATCATAATGTGAGCTCAAGCTTGGGCACGAGTTCACCTAAGCTCTGCTCGATTCGAGTTTTTTCGAACCGATCCCGAACTTATGAACCAGCTTTGCTCGTTTACACCCCTACTCGTCGCTTTGTGCTGTCAATGGATACCCCACCCCCTACCCCAGAGAAAGTAGTCGTCCTATTACATTGTCGATATAATTTCTTATGTATCTCCCTCCACTAGATCCCATCATGTGACCTGATTACCACAAGCCCACGTCAATTTTATAATTCCAGTCCAATTAATCTTAAGTCCATTGCTTCATACTTTCCATCATTTCAGAATAGGGTAGCTATAATTTGATTAAAAACGTCTGCGCGAGCTCTTCTTGCTGCAGATCTGGTACAACCACTTTTAAAGTCTTCTAAAGTCTATAAAGAATTAAACACCATCACCCATCACCACCCATGTCCACTACCACCATCCACCACCACCACCACCACCGTCCACCTCCACCACTGCCCACCACCACTGTCCGCCACCACCACAGTCCTTTGCCACCACCACCATCCGCCTCCACCACCGTCCGCCTCCACCCACCGTCCACCACCACCACCACGACCACCATCCATCACCCCATATACCACCACCAGTTTATTTTAGCAGTCTGCAGACATTAAATAATAGACACTCTTCTTGTTACAGACTGCAAAGGTTTGGTCCACCTCTTGTTTTATAGATGTCTACATATGTGGTCCGCAGACTGTAGACAATTAACTTTGAAAAAACAAACTGCGCCATAGAAATTGGTTTCTATGTTCAGCCGTCGAAAGCTACCATATGGTAGAGTGAATTATTCTTTTGTTATCGACCTTCTTCTCCAAGTCTAACATTACTCCTACTCAACCTATCATCATCTTCATCATCACTTATCGTCAAAAGCTGCCCATGGTGTAGAAGAACTCTAACTAAAACCACCATCGATCTAACAACGGAAATGAAACCAAAGTCATCTCTGACCGTCGTCTTCACCATGTGGTTCTGACCATCATCTTCACCATGTGTGAAGGATAGTGAGATTCCATTGAGTGAGGGAAACTTTTCCAATTTCCTTTCCTTTGGTGGCCAACCAAAACAATATTGAATGAAATGTTTACAAATTCCAATTACAATTCCATCAAAATCAATGAACCAAACAAGACCTTAAGTGCATTATTGTCAGACGTTGGTTATGAATTTTGCAAACGTGACCTTAAACACGTGACTGTAATCATATGCCCCGTCGCGGAGAGCGGGTAACTTTACTCGTTGGACTCAATCACAACCTATTATATGGAAGATTGTTTGTTAATTGTTTTGTTGTTTTTCAAATTTAGATATGTTAAATATATAGTGTGTGAATTAAAACTAAAGATTCAGGTTTGATTCCACTCCCCATATATCAGTCCTTTCTTTACTCTGTTTCCAATCTGTGATATTATTTTGGGACCAAGTGTTTCTAGATGGAACAATATTGTTGTGGTCGTCATCGTCGTCATCATTGTCGTTGATTGTCCTTTTTAATAAAAAAAACTTTGTCCTTTTCTTTCGGGATTAATATTTTTTGTTATGGTTTTTCAGTTTTTTTCTTTCCATTTCTTTGATGACTTGGAATTCTACGTCAAAGTGAGAGTCTTCATGATATTTTTACATTTGTGTTTTGATATTCGAGTAGTTGGTAGAATTCCATGTGCAACGAATGTTGTTGTACATTTCTAGTTCTGATAAAAATCGTTATGTTTATTTCTTAGAAATGATCTATATGCTCGTAACATGTTTTCTAAGTTACATATATTTGGATATCCATTTTAAAATAAATATAATTTCAAAACATCAAAAAATTATAAATTCAAAAAATAAAATCCAAGAGTTAAATTTCCGACATTTTATTTGTTTAAATGCATCTACCAATTCTAATAAATCAAGATTTTGGGGGTCATGTGACGTGATTCTGTGCATTCTAAGATTGGTTTTCCCATATAAACCCATATACACATATTAATTAAAATGCTTTTGAACATTTATTCTAAATCACATTCTCCTTTTCTTATATGAATTTCTCATTTTCTTTTCTGTTTCTCTCTTTTATTTAGATTAAAATTTCTATTTCTCTACGCAATCAAACGAATTAAAATTTTCCAAATTAATTTTAAAATTATTTGTTTGATTTTGTTTGAGTGATTTAATTACTAGTAAGTAATTATCTTACTTAGTAATAAGTTGCTTTAAATATTAAATAGTAGGTTTTTTTTAAGTAAATAACTAAATAACTATATATTTAAAAGTGTAAATCTTCTTATGCTAATAATTTAATAAGATTTACTTAATTATAAGATTTCAATTATATTATATTTTAATATATAATCTTATAATTTTAATCTTCATTATTATCATTTATAATTTTTAAATATTTATTATTTTTTATTTATCAGCGGTTAATAACATCTAACAGAATTTTTTTTATAAAATATATAATTTCAAGAAGTTAAATTTATTTCATCTTAACAAATATATATATATATATATAATATATATATATATATATATATATATATATATTATATGTATAATGTTTTTGTTTCAGAGAAACATTACGTTATCCTTGTGCACTCAAAGTTGGTTTTGAACTACATGTTCTTTTTAAAAAAGTTACCTAATGGCATGGAGGCCTTAGAATTATCATCACACTCAAAACTATGACTGGGTGTGGATTCTTCTCGAAGGGCGGCTAACGCGGCTCTCCGTCTTTGCTTTTTCCTTTCCGCTCCTTTATTGCTCCTCGAGATCGACTTTTTTCTGTTCTGCCACCTCCGCTAGTGTTGTAGCATGTTCTGCTTGTCCTATAGTCACTCATATACATCATCACGATCTCAAGATTTTTTCAAAATCTCAATTTCTTCACAATTTTTGGGTCCATATGAAGGTTTAATTTAGCTTCTTTTGATTTCTTCATCAAGGTCTCATATTCTTCTAATGAAATTGTGATCATAAGGTTGGAAATTGAATCTTGAAATGGTTCTCTTCGTATTTGGAAAACTAACATTTTGTTTTCCTTTTCAATTTCTTGGGTTTTAGTATCCATCTGTTGAAGTGAGAAATAAGCAGTCGGATTTTCATCTTTTACTTTTAACTTTGTTTCTTCAGCAACATTATTTTTTAATCTCTGATCATGAAGCTCGTCTTTCAATAACTCTAGTTCAACTTGTGCTTTATTCTCTCTATCACGCATCTCATCCAATTCGCTTCTCAATGTTTCCAACCGAGTCAACTCGCTTTCGTCCCTCAGTTGAAGTTCCATCATCAACCGAGTCAATCGCCCTCTAACAACTCGATATCTTTCACTTGAGTTCTCAATACCTCCATATGCTCCATGCTCCCATAGCTTCAAGTTTCCAACTCATGGCTTCCACAAGCTCTTTTTCAACTCTAACCAGCTCGGCTCGCGTTGACTTTGACCCAGTCAACTCATCCGCCATATCTCGGATCCTGGATTCGAGTTCTGACACGCGGGTTTTCGCTTCTTCACATTCTTTGATGTACACATCTTTTTCGATCTCTGAGCTCTTCAAAAGCATTTCGAGCCCGTCAACGGTTGTTTCATGATCTTGTTGCTTGTTAGTAGCATCCATGGCAGAATGCATTCTTCCCCAAATTACAAAATGATCACATCTCGAATTCGAACAAATATGAGCAGAAAAAGTTGTTGATAACATCGAATTAATCGTTTTCCCATTTGGATTATGTTTGCTTCCGGTAGAATCTAAGGAAAAATTCAAGCTGTTTGTGAGAAGTTAACACAGATTTGATGTAAGAATATACCATACACACGTACTGATGCATACATGTATTTTGAAAACAATGATGTAGAGGATCATATCGCCGGCCATCTGTCTGCACTAAAACAATGTCGCAGGGACATGATCTTGTTGGTCATTTTCCTTTGAAATCAGATGACATAATACTCAGTTTAACGATACATCGAAATGCGACGCGTAAATGAATCTTGAATTCGATCACTTGATACACAAAAAGAAAACAGTTGACAGAAAAGATATGGTATGGTGAAGAAAGTTACCATTTGCTTTAAGTTTGGGTCGGGTTGGGTGATGAGAAGAAGCATTCAACTTGATGAAGGGCATGCCAATGCAACCCGAGTCGCGTAATGATGTTGGGTTGGGGAAATTGTAGCCAGGCCGGCTCAATATTTTTTGGGATCCCAATCGAACTAGAAAATTAAGGCATTTTTCAAAAACACAATCTAAACATAAGTAACATAATCAAATTTCATTGACCAAAATCAATAAATCAAAAAAAAAAAATTGGTATACTAACTTTAAGTCATTGAAGAGGTAAAAAAAAGGACTAACGATCATCAAATTTTCATTGGTACTTAACTATCAAGTGTTATTCCTATCTCAAAATTTCATTAGTCCATACAATACCAAAACCCAATATAATTTTTTTAAATGGAGCCTTTATTTAGGGGGCCCTAAGCCCAATGCCTCATTAATTACATTATATAGCCGACCCTGATCCTAACCAAACATTGCTTTGAATCGGAAGCCAATAATATCGCCTTTTGCTATCGTTCTCTTCTTGCTATCATGATCATTTTTCGTTTGATTTATTCCGAGATACATTTTAGAAATCAATTTTAGAAATTAATTAGTTACATCACTATGTCTTGCCATGAATAGGCTGTTGTTTGTGCTACATGGAAAAAGAAGTGAAGGGTCAATTGCTGGTAGGATGTAACTTAAAGGGATTGTAACATTGATATTGCTTACTTCTCACTTCTTTATGATACTTGTGTGTTTTTCACTTTATACCCACTTACACAAACTCCTCTTGGGTAACCATCGTAAGGATCTGGACATACGAGTCAAACGGTCAACTTGTTTAAAGTTTATGATTTTGCTTGGTTGAACTCGCTTTTTATATTTAAATGATAAACATTCGTTAAAATCTTCATGAACAAACATAAATAAGGGCTAGTTCATGTTCGTTCGTTTAATTTTAATCTATGGCATATATATTTGTTCAAATACAAATAAATAATGAGATGACCTTTGTATAAACTCAAACCGACTTGTGCTATTTTAATATTGCAAGAGACCAAAAATGACTAAACACCAAAAGTTCATGGACCATTGATGTAAATATAGCCTGGAAAGCAAAACAACAGAAGAAGCCGCATATAACACCTGGCAATTCCTTTTACCAGAGCAACTATTACCAAATCCAGATACATCATCCTCCAATAACTTGTACAACATGCATCAAAACTTGTACACATACGATAACTCATTCCAGTTCCAGTGAAACGCCAGTTGAGCTCTATGATAAGTGATGAAAGGGAGAGAATCAACTCAAAAATAGCGCATTTTTAGTGAAGAAGATTTCTCTCAAATCTGCACTCATTTCTTTAAAGATTTTGAGTGCCGATTGAAGAGATAGAGTGAAACAACAATGGAGAAAGCATTGATTAAGGTTGGAAGCATCAAAGCTGGGAGCTTTTGGGTTTCGAAGAAGGCAAAAGAAGAGATCTCCAACATTTCGCAAGATCTTTCGGTATGTAATCATACCCAGATGGCTTATTAGTTAATTTTGGCTGATTGGATTTGAATTTGATCTGGGTTTGGGTTAAAAGTTTGATGAAATTGAGTATTAGTTTGATTTGGGTTCAATAGGGTTTGTTTGGTGTGTGGAATCGCAATGTAGGATCTGCATTTTGTGATGTAATTTAGATTGTTTTCTGATTGAAAAGCTTAATTTGATTTCATTGTCTGGTGTTTGTTCGTTTTTCGTGTGATTTGGGTGTAAGCAGAACACTAGAGTGAAATTGATCATCGTTTTGATTGGTTTTTGGTGGGATTTTGTTGTTTATGTCAGTAATGTAGGATTTGATGTTCTTAGAGAATCTGTCATTTTTGTTGAATTTAAGGAAATTAGTGAATGCTACTATAGATTTGTGTCTTTTGAGTTCAAATGCCTGATTGATTACTCGAGATCTTTGGCCTCTATGCTGTTTATCTGCAAAATTTTGATATGAATGGTAATTCGTTGAAATGGAATGTGATCTAACATGTGGAAAATATGATCTTTTCTTAGGTTCAATCAATCTAATTAACACCTTTTCTTCTATAATTGTAGGGTTCAAACTTGAAGCCCATCTCATTTTGATTATTTTCTTTCTTGTTTCCATTTTTGTTCAATTTTGATTTCGGTTTTGGAAGAAACCTTAAAACCCATCTCATTTTGATTATTTTCTTTCTTGTTTCCATTTTTGTTCAATTTTGATTTGGGTTTTGGAAGAAACCTTAAAGGAACTGATTGCTATTTCCATTGATTTTCATGGGATCTTTTTGTTAGTGTAGAATTTAATGGTAGATAGTCGTTAATATTTTGAAATCGAAGGTCTGCGCTCTTGAATTTTCTCTAACTGTAGGGGTCAAAAAGTGAACACAATTCATTGTCATTACTCTTTAATTCTCCCTTTGAATTTATGGAACGATGTGAGGTTAATTGGAGGACCCAGAGTTGGTAATGGTTAATAAAAGAAATATGTAAAACAGATAGAGAGATGGTAGGAATTGGTTGATTAAAGTTTATCTAACTAGGTACTTAAATACGCGGTTTCAGAAAGATTTGTGCCACTGATTAATCATAAGGGCTAACTGCACGAAAAGGTAACGAACTGATGCGGTTTCTATATTTGGTAATCAACACTTTTTGGGCCTGAAAAAAAAAATTCAAATTCAGAACCTTTTGAGGTAATAGACGTGGTAGTCTTTAGCAATTACCTTAATATAGTTATAATGAAACTTTGATCATTTTCTCAGGCCAAATGCGGTTGTGTGTTATGAGATCAACAATTATACACATGAGCTCAGAAGTTTATGAATTGCAATGATGCATCAATAAGATCAATACATATAGGAAAAGATATTTTTTTTAAAATTTTTATTAAATCCTTTTAGATTGTTAAAATTTACTTTCTTGTTTGCAGACATTCTCAAACACTGTGGAAAAGAAGGCAAAATGGGTATTTGACAAGCTAAAAGGTATTGGATTACATTTTAGTTTATACACGTATACAAGTCTATCGCGCTTTCTCCAGGTTAAACTGCATAAAGTGTATTGTGTATTTATAATGAATAAGCTTGTTAAATTATTTTTAATAAAATAGAAGTTACTATAATAATATAGGTTTGGCAGTTAAATTTAACGAATTAGTTATTAACAAAAAAACATTTAAATTGGACAAAATAAATTTGTGCGTTAAAAAGAATATTTGTTTTTGACCCGTTACCAAACCCGCCTGCTCGACCCGTCTTGTTTGCCATGATAACTAATATTTTTTTCACAGGCAAGCCGTTGAAGCCGTTGCCTGATTTCCTAAGAGAATACAACCTTCCTCCCGGATTATTCCCTCAAAACATTACGTGCTACGAGTTTGATGAGTCAAAGCTAAAGCTTGTGGTGCACTTACCATATCCTTGTGAGGTATGCTTTAAGGACCAGTCAGTCATAAGGTACGCCACTCGGGTCAAAGGGCTCGTGTCAAGGGGAAAGTTCACGGTTATTGATGGGATGAAGACGAAAGTGATAGTTTGGGTGAAAGTAACGAGCGTGGTTGTGGAGAATTATCGGTCTGACAAAGTGTGGTTCACAGCCGGCGTGAAAAAATCACGCCCTAGAGATGCCTACGAGACGCCTCGTGATGCTCTTCGTGTCGAAGAATATTGAACGTCACCAAAGAGTTATACTTTTTTCTCTTGTGATTTTGCATTTGTGGTGTTAATATATGATGTTTATGACCTTATTCATTGGTAGTTTTCTGTTCTTGAATAAATTTTTACGGAAGCTTGTTCTCTTGATTGTATCAAAATCTAAGTTTATCAAAAGTGAAATTGGGTTATGATCAAAACAAGTAAATTTCTAATCACAACTTGATTTATAATTTTTTTTATTTGTGTTTTGATTGTAAGGATGTTTATCAAGTCAAGTATTACATGCAAAGTTTACATTTAGGATTCTGAACCTAAATTAATAAAAAAAACATTTGTTATGTTTGTTTGTTTACCACTGGGGAACCCGCGTTATGTGGCGTGATATAACTTTTACATTGCATGAGTTTAAATTGTTATTTATAAACATTTTTATGCAATTTCATATTGTATATGTAAGTTTTTCTTTTTCTTTTTTTATATAATTTTAATGGTTTTTCTAATCGATCTTTTTTTTATAAATTTTTGTTGTTAAGAAAATACATGAACCACCGTAATGTATAGAACACATTTTGCTATATTAAATCTAAAAAAAATATTTAATTTTTGTTCACGTTTACTTAAATATTTTCATCATTTTATGCTTTCAATCTTACATAACACATGATAGCACATCATTGCCAAATATACATTATAAGTAGAAAATTGCAAGTGCCATAATCACATCTCGTTTTTATATTGATTTTAGTTCATGTGCAATATTTATATTCCAACATAAAAGTATATATGTGTGTAATTAAGTAAATATTTTTATATATAATTGAGTAAATTACTATTTTGGTCCCTTTGGTTTGACGAAAATTACGGTTTTAGTTCAATAGTTCGTTTTTTACGTTGACAGTCCAATAGTTTCAGGGTTATTTCGATCATGTCATTAACACCGTTAAAATTTTCTGTTAAGTTAATGTTAAATGATAAATTTGCCCACTGTAATTAATTAATAAAATATATAAAAATACTAATATTAATCATCACATCCCATCTTTCTACCCCTCCCTCCCTCTCTCTATCTTTTTCTCTCCCATCTCTCTCTTATCTTAATATCAAAAACCACCTGCCACTACCTCCACCTCCAGGCGCCACTCCGACCACCACCACTCCATTCCATCCCCAAACCACCACCTCCACCACTCATTCCACCCTTAAACTAGATCTACTCGTATAGATCTAAGAATTAAAAATCCAATTTTAGAAATAGATCAAAGGATCAGAGATAATATGTTGTGACGGTGGCGGTTATGGTCGTAGGAGGTGGTGGTGCATGATGGTAATGGTGGTGGTTCTTTTACCAGAATAAGGAGAAGGCTGAAGACAAAAATGTTTTAGATCTGGAATTAGGGTTTCATTTTCCCCTTTCATCAGTGGTGGTGGTGACGGTTAAGCAGGAATCCTGAGAGAGAGAGTGTGTGAGAGTTGCTAGCGAATTTCAAGTGGTTGTGGTGTTGCTGGATTCTTCATTTTGTTGCCACCACACCTCTTCGGTATCTCACCACCATCACCACTCGTTCTCTTAAATGGTGGTGGAGGTGTTGAGAGGTGGATCCTAGTAGAGGTGTTGAGAGATGGATTTTGGTTGAGGTGGTCAGACACGGTGGTTATGGTGGTAGAGGAGGAGAAGGGGGAGGAAGATAGTAGTGGTGAAATTGGTTGCAGAGATAAAGAGAGAGAAAGAGATGTGTTTTAGAGGTAGGGGAGAATTCTATATATTTTATTAATTAATTACAGGGGTAAATTTGTCATTAAACATTAACTTAACAGAAAATTTTAACGATGTTAGTGGCGTGGACTACAATTGAAAGAAACCCTGAAACTGTTGGACTGTCAACGTAAAAAACAAACTATTGGATTAAAATTGCAATTTTCGTCAAACCACAGGGACCAACCTTATATCAATAACTTAACTGAGTTTAAGAAATATATTGTTTCATAAAATATAAATTAGAATTAGAGTATGCATTTAATACAAAATGCTGCCACCAAGTGTCGTAAAATTAAATAAAATATTAAATTTATTCTAGTGCATTAAATTTATTGGTTAGTGAGTATTACTTTGTATTATTAAAATCCAATTTGCCAATTAGAAAAGAAAATCGTATTCATTAGAGCCAACCCTTTTCAAGAAAATTACATATAATAAATTAAGTAGGCTCTTGTCCAACACCTTAGAATTAATCACCCTTACAATCAAGCAATCTCAGCTACCATCCCCTCTAGCAACCATCATCAACTTCGACCATCATATGCAACCTTCTTTACTCGCCACCTCTTCAAGTCACCATCTTTCATTCTTATTTAGTTTTAGCTAGATGTTAGGCTTCAACTACACCTAAATTTTGAATTATTCTTTTTTCCTCAGTTTTGTAAATAATTTAAAAATAAGTGAGGTTCCACAAACAATTTCATACCATAACCATAACCATACCCGGTAGATCTCATCGTTAATAAAGCTATAAATGAAGTCTAGATGGATGTAAGCAAACCTTACATCCATCACAAGGGATAAAAAGGTTGTTTTTATAAAGACCCTTGGCTCTAGAGCAGACAACAAACCAAAGCATAGTATTACTTAAAAAAACAATGCACAATTAACATAAAGTATACCATTAGGAGTAAACCATGCACAACAATTTAGATGAAAAAACACATACTGGCCATAAGCAAACAAGCAACGCATCATAACACTAAACACTAGGTGATAGGGGAAATACGATACACAACAATATACATGGAGTCATAAGGTATCTGTTTGTAATAGACAACGTATAGTGAGCATGAATATACAATATTCATGAAGAGCACATAATGCACATAGGCAGACAAGTGATATCAAACATAGATCACTAGAAGGGTGAATCAACAAAACATATCCTAGAAGATAATATGTAACACATATCTTGACCCTGTTCTAAACATCCTAATCTTAATCTTACATCCTCACATACCTCTATCGTGGACCATGTCCTCACAGAGGTACAAATCTAATAAATCTTGTCTAATTTTCTATTCCAAGTCAGTTTAGGTCTACCTCTACTTCTCATTTCATCTACCATAAGGGAGCCGACTTCTCTAAATGGTGTCCTCATCTATCTCCTCTTGACATGCACAAACCATCTAAATCTTTGTTCTCTTATATTATATGTTATTTTAATTACTTCTAGGCTATCTTTAAAAACCTCATTTATTATTCAATCTAACCTTATGTTCCTACACATCCATATCAACATCCTCATCTTTGTTGCCTCCATCTTATGTGCATGCGTCTTCTTGATGGCCCAAATTTTTGTTCTGTATTAGCATAGTCCACCTTATTGCAACTCTATAAAACTTTCCTTTTAACTTTATTGGGAAGTTCTTGTCATAGTTCCTTGATGTTGTCTTCCATCTATACTGGCCTACTTGAATAATGCGTGTAATGCCATTATCTATTTCCCTATCCCCTTGCAGGTATGATCCGAAAAACGTAAACTTAGTTGCGTGTGGCATCATTTGGCCTTCAATGGTAAATTGGACGTCTTTTTCATCTCTAGTTCCATTGAAGTTGCAATAAAGGTACTCAGTCTTAGAGCGACTGATCTTTAACCATTTTGTCTTCTAAGTTTCTCATCAGTCTTCTAACTGCATATTTAGATTTCATTTACTTTCATTATAGTAACAGAATATCATCTCCGAATAGCACGTAGCGAAAATTGTCTCCTACATGGACTTTGACAATTCATTCAATATTATCATAAACAAGTTTGAACTTAATACATACCCTTGGTGAAGGCCAACCTCGACATAGAAGGTATGTGTGTCTTCCATAAGTGCACGAACCCTGGTTTATCCTATATAAGGTTTATGTACTTCCTAAGGACCCCTCTATCCTTTATCCTAAAACAATTGCCAAGAGACACTATCATAAGACTTTTCTTGATCAACGAATACTGTATACATATCCTTTTTCTTCTCCTTTTATTATTTATTGACCTTTTAAGGATGTGTATCGCTTCTGTAGTTGATCGCCCTGGTCTAGCATTTTACTACATATCCTTTTTCTTCTCTTTATATTTCACAGAATGTCCTAACAGTTTAATCCTAATGTAATTTCCACAACATGAGGTGTCTCCTTTGTTCTTATATAAAATGACTACAACACTAGTTCTCCACTGATCTAGCATTTTACTAGATTTGAAAATAAGGTTACACAAAATAGTTTGTGATCAAACTCTTTCTTCTACCAAACAACTCCACACCTCAATCAGTATATTATTTAGGCTCACTACCTTACTGTAAGGATTCCTATAAGCCTGATGCATCCAAAACATCCAAAGTCTTTTCTGCATGCATGCACTGAAGTACAGAAGTAGAGATGCTTCGGAAGTTTTACACCATGCACTAGAAAATATTCTAAGTCTAAAATCTTCTGAAGCCAAGACCAACATCTTCCGAAGACAAAAGTGAAGTCTTCCGAAGCTTCAAGATAAAGTTCCGAAGCCAAAGAGTGAAGACAGATTTCTTCCGACGACTTTTATATACATGCTTTTATTTGATGTACTTTACCATAAAGCTGGACCACCTTTCTGCTGTAACTCTGTTTAGTCACCAACTTTCACAAGTTGGTAAGAAGGTCCATGCTTTTGGTAACTGTACATTGAGGTCTTGAGTCTGTGCTTTCTAATTTATGTACTTTTATCGTTTTTGTAATATATTAGGATGTGTGCTATGGCATGTCATAGTCACTAGTCAAAATGCAAACTGCCTTTTAACTCTACATTTGATTTTGTAGTTGTCTAGTTTTATGTATCCAGCTAGCCTTCAATGTATGGCCGGTTGTAGGATGTAGTACAAAGTATCTCAAGCCCTTGTAACTTTCTTTCTATTCTTTGTAATACTTGTAAAAGAACTTGAGAGCAATATACAACATTCTTGAAAACCATACACTTGTGTTGTTTGCAATCTTGTTCTGTCTCATACTTTACTTTAGTATCTTACTTATAGTTACCAGTTCCCTATTTGATCTGTTAAGTGTTCTAAAAATCTCTCCTCATTGTGTTGTTGTGTTGTAAGTGACCACCCTTAAACGGTCCTGCACTTACCCTTCCCATCTTCCTAAGTGTTATTCTTATCGTTACATACATGATACGCCTATAGTAGTAATTATTCCACAAACAATTCATGAGTGGTAAAATCTAGCAATGGGAGTTTGGGTTATGATGGCATCTTAGGCGATATAGTTTCATGGATGGTAATAACGTCTAGGTATGATGATGAAGCTTGGGCGTGGTGGTGTTAGTGCAGTGGTAGGAGCCAAAAAGCAAAGGATGGGATGAACTCTAGTGTGGTGGAGTTAGATTCCGAAACATTAAGTCAACGTGTAAAGACGTATGATAAATACTACACGGGTATGATCATGACCCATGGAGCTTTTAACTAGGCTTTTATTACAAAAAAGGACTATAAGGCCCACATGGCACTATGATAAAACATGTGCAAGTTTTCTCCACCAATATAAAAAAAATTCAACATCATTATATTAGACCTAGGGATTGTTAATATTCTTTAGGAGCCTACAAATACCCTGAGATGAGGCATGCACACATAGAGAGATTAGAGAAGCCTTCATACATAGGGCTATGAGTTTATCAATTTTGTAATTCGTACTTTCAATAATAACATAGAAAAGTAGCAATTTCTATTATTGGTTTAGAAGGTATCTTAGTGATTTTATATTATTTTAACGAACCTTTGATGTTAGTTAACGTCAAGGACCACCGATGTTACCCGCTTGTGAACAATAGAGAGTAACAATGCAATTTTAAAAAAGTGAAAACTACAGGTGTAATGCGACGCAACTATAGGGACAATTCATGTAATTAACTCTTAAAAAGTCATAGTTAATTACATAGGTTGTGCATGTAGTTCGGACAAACTATCAAGATTGGATACCAAGTTTGAAAAGTAACACATGAATTTCCTATCAAAATGCTTGTAGCACAATAGTACTATGGTATTAAATGATGAACTTTTTTTAAAAATGGTATATATTACGAAATGAATTAGGTTTTAGGGAAAGTCAAAACAAAAAAAAGGAAAATGGGGTATCCGCGTTTAGCAATAGCGGATTAGGAGGGTTCTTCTTAGCTTTCTGTGCATGATCTGACAACGTTGCCATGCATGTGTAATCCGCTATTCTCAATAGCGGATTATGCCAAAAGGTTAACCACGGTTAAAACCTAGTTAACTCCCGTCCACTTTTAAAAAAGAAACTAACTCTTCTAACTCTCCGTCGTTAACTTCTCCGTTAACTTTGGATTCTCATTTCCATGCAAAAATGTACCACAATCAAACAAACTTTTTGGCAGTGATACCTGCAATATCACATGGGTTTTGAAGTTTTGCGGATTCGAAAGGGTTTACGTGTAAGAAGACGCTGTTGTGGTGGGTGGGTGGTAGGGTTTTAAGACGAAGAAGACGATTCCAGTGGTTTAAAATTAAATTTTGTCCTAATCCGCTATTACTAAAAGCGGATTAAGCAAAAAATAAAAAAAAAGTTTGTCCTAATCCGCTATTTGTAAAAGCGGATTAGGTTAAAATTAGTAATTATTTTTTAAAATTAAATTTTGTAATTATTTAATAAATAATTATGTAGTATATATTTTTTAAAATTAAATTTTGTCCTAATAAAGTAAAACTAAATTTTTAAAAATTTTTAATATAAAAATTTTTAATATAAAAATTTTTAATATAAAAATTTTTAATATAAAGATTTTTAAAACTTAGTTATTATTTTTAATATAAAAATTTTTAAAACTAAATTTAACCCTCACTTTAATGTTTAATTTTTTTTAATTTAACTTAGTTATTATTTTTAGTAATTATTTAGTATATATTTATGTTACTTATTAAAATTTTTAAAACTATATTACCAATAGCGGATTAAGTTAAAACAATTTTAAAACTATAAAACTAAAATTTTAATCCGTTATAAAAGTTTTTACTTAGTAAAATTTAAAAGTAATAAAAAAATTTAAAACTAAATTTAACCCTCACTTGAATGTTTACTTTTTTTTAATATTAACCTTGTAATTATTTAGTATATATTTATGTTACTTATTAAAATTTTTAAAACTATATTACCAATAGCGGATTAAGTTAAAAAAATTTTAAAACTATAATAATTATTTAGTATATATTTATGTTACTTATTAAAATTTAAAATAATAATTAATATGTAAATACCAATAAGTCTACTCAAAAAGAGAAACACGTGATTGACATTATAAATTAATAAAACATTAGAATTACAACAAACATATACTCAGGCACATGATAATAAAATACAATTAATTATTTTGTCGGTATGGACATTTGTTGACCCTGTGACCCGTTCTTTTACAACCGGAACACTTACGACCCGTCCTTTCCTCAGCGTATTTGGCGTCCATCTCGTTATGCATCCTTCTCGCACGCCGCCTTCCCCTTACTATAGTTATCTTAGATGCGTCCCCACGAATTTCCCAACCCGCGTGCATCCAGTCTTCTTTATGAGGCACCGGAAAATACTCGTTGTTGTATTGTGCACGGTACACTCCCGTAAGAAACCTTGGATCCGCAGTTTGTTGTGGACTTTCACGTAGATGGCCACAAACTGCAATTGCATGGCTACAGGGGAACCGGTAGATCTGCCACTTACCACAAGTGCAAGTTTTTTTCTTGAATTCTACCATATAGGGACTATTGCCAGATTCGTCCGATGCTTGTAGGGGTGTCTCCACCATGAACCTTTGATCACGTGCTGAGTAAAGGTATACCCTGTGTTGGCAAGCCCTTAATTCACGCTTATGGAATTCTGTCCACAAGCGGGGAGGAAAGTCAGTCGAACAATTATACGCGGTTGTGTAGTGATAGGCGTATTGTTCAACTTCTCTCTTAAAGGTATATTCAATTAACGCCTTAATTGGGAGCATCCTGGCACCACGTAACACATTGTTCATGCATTCCGATATGTTTGTGGTGAGGATACCCCATCGGCGATTCCCACGGTCATACAGGAGTGTCCATTTTGTTTTATCAATTCCGGATACGCCCGTTAGCACCCGCAATTGTCAATGAGCAAATAGATTGGAAAAAACCATATGGTGCAAGGTAAATACATACTATTGTAATACTTAAATATATATTAATATTCTAATACTCGTTATTGTCTTCGTGAAGGTGGGCGGAGCATGTCATTAGCAACACAGAGACTCCTTCGCATGTTATAAGGGCCCACCGTACAACATTACAAAATCTTCGAGAGGCCGATGTATTTTTTCTTTAACATAATGATTTTATAAATCAATGTTAAATAATAAATATTAACAGATTTTTATTTTAACAGTTTGATTGGATGCCTTATCGGAACGTGATGCGAAGACTCCCTGAAATGTGCAAAACAGGCATAAACAGTTGGAAGTCACAATGTTTTTTACTTTACTGGAACATTGTTGAATATCATCCGGTGGAAAGGGTGATGAGGCAGTTTGGATTTCTTCAGGAAGTCCCTGCCCCATTCCCCGTTTCACGTCAAGTGCTTAGCAAACTCCGTAAAACAATACGAAAGGGAGGTTAGAAACAGACTGGTCTGTTCATCACGCATCGTATGTCGACAATTGGAACCACAGACACGAAAATGTTGTGGAAGGTGTGCCCACCAACATGCCTACGACACACCATACTTACAATGATTGGTTTCATCTGCAGGACCGTTTAAGGGCTTAAGCACAATTACAACACAACAACACAATGAGGAGATTAACTAAGCTCTAATCAAACAGTGAACTGGGTAACCAAAGGTGATACAAAGAACACAAGTAAGCAAGAGACAGAACAAGAGAGTATGGGTTTCAAGGAGGCAGTATATTGCTTTCTCAAGTTCTTTTACAAGTGTTACAAAGCATAAAGAAAAGATACAAGAACTTGAAATACTTATACTACAACCTACAGCCGGCTATACTTTGAAAGCCAGCTGGATACAATTGACTAGACACTAACAAAATCAATTGTAGGATCAAAAGGCATATCTGCCTTTTGACCTTGTGACTATGACATGCCATAGCTCACATCCTTATACAATACAAAAAGGATAAAGTACATAAAGTGGAAAGTTGAAGACTCAAGACCTCAATGTACAGTTACCAAAAGCAAGGCCCTTTTCACTAACTCATGTAAGTTGGTGACTTTACAGAGATGCAGCGGAAAAGGTGCTTTATGGAACAGTACATTAGATAAAGCATGTGTACTAAAAGTCTTCGGAAGAAATCTGTCTTCATAGGTTGAAGCTTCGGAAGACTTTGTCTCTGAAGCTTCGGAAGACTTCATGTTTGGCTTCGGAAGATATTGGTCTTGGCTTCGGAAGATTTTACACTTAGAGTATTTTCTAATGCTTTGTGTAAAACTTCCGAAGCATTCTTCACTTCAGTACTTAGTGCATGTTGCTGAGACACTTAGGCTGTTTTGGGTTGCATCAGACTTCAGGAATCCTTACAAACTCCCCCTAGGCTGATGCTACCAAAACACTTGGAAGATCTTCAAATGTTGGTAGTCTTCAGTACAATCAGGATCATTCCTTTCTTCATGAGATGGTCAGGATCATCAAGACTTTCATAGTATCTTCTCATCTCAAAGAGATCATGCAGAGGTAAGTTGATTATGTCTTGCCATGAGTAGACATTCTCAACACCTTGATCTCTGATAACAGTCCATCTCTCTGGATTGGTAGAGTAAGTCCAGGACAAGATGGGTGTCTCACTAGTTAGAGGAGCCACTTGAATAGGAGTTGATTGGGCTGCCTCATCATGCACTTCCTCAGGTTGATCTGATTCAGCCTGAGGTGCAGAGGTAGATGACTTTGGCTTCTTCTTCTTAGTCTTTGGTTTAGAAGCCATCCTCTTCTTCCTCTTGGATGTCTTTAACTGAGAAGACTGGTCTGCAGCACCATGTTGATCATCAGTGTCTTTCTCAGTTGGGTGTTCCTCCCTCACAGGTTCAGAAGGAGAGGGAGTTTGACCCTGCCTAGGATCAAAAGATGAAGCTTGCTGGGGCTCAGCTGGAGGTGCTGGTTGAGGTGTCTCTGGTTGTTCAAACTTGACCTCCACTTCAGGTGGGACTTGACTTGGAAGAGAGTGCAAGTCAATGAGTTCTCCACTTTTAATCTTCTGCTTGATCACCCTAATATGCTCATCCATGGTGGATAGAGACATGGGGCCAAGTCTCCTTCCGGAGAATCCATACAGCTTCAAGAAGCTCACCATTCTTTGTCTGTCAGCAGACTTCTTTGCATTCTTTTGAATGATGGCCCTTGACTTTGCAGCTTCTTCCCTTAGTTTCCTTTTGGTTGTCTTTCTTTCCTTGACTAACTCAAGCTCAAGTTGCTTTAAATACTCGAACTCAATGAAGTCATAGGTCAAAGGGAGAAGTGCATCTGCCTGATAGAAGCCTGTGGCACTCAGGTAGTTAATCATCTTGATCCTATCTTCCTCTTTATCTACCTGAGGTTCTTGTGGAGTCACATCTTCCTGTGCAGGACTTTCTTGAACTGGTGAGAGAGTAGGAGCATGCTTGTAAAGTCTTTTCTGTCTCTTCTCCTCTTTGAGTTGGAGAAGTATCATTGCATCCTCTTTCTCCTTCAACTCTCTTGACACTTCTCTGTCAGCCAGTTCATTTAGTTCTTCTAAGGGGAGGGAGATGATCTCATCAATGTCATAGTTCCTGGTCTGTAAGTAGGTAATCCTGACTGCCCTTAACTCATCATCTTGAGTATTTGGTCTGGGAGCAGCCCTGATTGCAGCTTGCATGAAGCTAGATGACCCAGTGGAACTTTCTCCCCTTAGTCTCCTTTTCCTCTCTCTCTCTTCCTCCTCAATTTCCTCAGGAGTCATTATCCTTTTCCCTTTGTCACCAACAGACCTTTGTGACTCAGGGTGGATTGAAGCTTGGCCTTCATTGCTTGGAGCAGCTTCCATGCTCTGGCCAGAGAGAGGCTGAGAAACACCTTCACCAGCAGGTGTCTCAGATGGAGTTTGGACCTCAGCAGCAGTTGTTGATGATGAGACAGGGGTCTCAGGTTCTGTCACTGGGCCTTCAGTCAAGGTTTCCCCTATGAAACTAATCTTAGGGTCCACCTCAACATCCAGTTGACCAATGACATTGCCTGATTGCCTAAGTCTCCTTCTTAGAGAGAACTCTGCAAGGATCCTGTCTTGGATTCTTTGAGCCAGCCTGTCAGCTTGTCTTGAATTGCTTGGATTGACAAGTGGCAAGTTGACTAAATCCAGTCTTTCATAAAAGCTCAGGCTTTGGAATTGAAAAACTTCTTGTTGGCCTTGAACTCTTTGAAGTATGAGGGCTCTCCTGTCATCATCATACCTCCACCTTATGATGTGATTGCCAGTTCCTAGTGGTGGAGATGAGACAGCCCTTGGTATACCTTCCTCAAAGAGACTCCTGATGAGAGAGTCTATAGAGTCCACATTAATGTGAACTTGAGGAAGTTGCTGAGAATGCACAACAGCAAGTGAGGATGGTGAGTCCTCTATGTCCATTCTCTCTGAAGAACTCCCAGGTTCTGTGGTTGTAACAACTTTCTCCCCCTTTTTGGTAGCATCACCCACTTGCATAGGTGAGCTGGAGGATAAGTCAATTACTTCCACAGGTTCTTGTGTTCCTGGTTGAGCTCTCCTTAAAGGTCTCCCAGCTAGTTTTTCCTGCAGATATGAAATCTGGAGTTGCTGATCATTGACCCTGTTTTGCAGGGTAGTCACCTGAGATTCCAAGTGACTAACCTTAGAGACTAAGTAGGTGCATGTTTTTGACAGTTTTTGCACCTTTAGCCTCAAATTCCCCTCATCTTCATCAGAAGATTCATTGGGGGATGAGATGATTGGACCAAAGTCCTCTCTCTCACCACCAGCTTGAGTTTCTTGGCTGCTGGTTTTCCTCTGCTCACTGGCAGCCTCAGTTGAGATGCCAATGGGCTGAGTTGCCATGGTTGAGGTCTTAATGATGTAATCACTTTCAAAAGTGAGAGCCTCTTCCATATGGACATCCTGAACAGGTTCAGAAGTGTCCACCTCAGTAATAGGTGACTGATAGGGGATAGACTGAGGAGAGTCAGAGGTACTCATCTCTCTTTGAGTAGGGGAAGAGAAGAGAGACTCATGGTACTCACTGAATCCTAAGTCTTCATCAGTGTAAAAGGATAGGTTGGGAATTGGTTGGTTGAGATCCAAAGGCTGGGGATGGTAGCTGTCCCCTGAAGGTTGTCCACTTGAGTGTTGAGACTCAGAGTGAAGGCTTAAGGTTGTTGGGCTATTGAGCTCATCAGGGTGAGCTTGAGGAACCTCAGCCTGATAGGTGAAGTAATGGGAGTGGTTTGCTCCTCAGGAGAAGTGGGAGCTCTAGTGTCCACTTCTTCCTGTAAGGTTGAGTATTTGGGGGCCTGCACAGACTCAATAACCTGAGCAGGGGTTCGTTTGGATTTTCTTTGGTAGGTGAGGGTGATTTCTGGTCTTTTTAATGGTAGGGACAAAAGAGGTGTGGGTTCAACACTAGCTTGTGTTGCTAGGTTGTCACCTTGAGCAATGAGCTCTAACATTTTTGGGACTAGGGCTGTTTCTACCCCAGAGAAGCCTACAGTTGGCTTCTTCATTATTTTAAAGATGCCGGGCTTCATCTGTCCCAATTTAAGAATATTACCTGTTTCCCTCAACTGTGAGCCCAGTTCACAGTTGAGAATGTGTTGAACATATCTAGGAAACATGTAATACTCTAAGGAGTCTAAGTTTGCAAGTAAATTAGTATAAACAAATTGTGAATACCTGAACTTGACCCCCTGAACCATTCCATGAACTATAAAGGAGAGATCCTCAGGAATCTGGTCCCATCCACCATGCTTGTTTGACAAGCTGTGGATAACCACATGGAGCAGGAATTTCCATTGGGATGAGACCTTCCCTTTCCTAAAGGTCTTTACAGAGAAATCTCCCTCATAGCCCATCTGCTCAAAAGAATGATTAACAGCTTCTTTTGGGAAGGACACCTCACCTTCTTCATCATCCAGCTGTAGATGTTGGTTAATGATGGCCGGAGTGATGAAGATTGTCCTCCCTTGCACTGTGGCAGACAGTGCCTTCTCCCCATCCATAATGACCTCTTGGCAGGTCTTCCAGAATTCAAGCAATGATCCTCATATAGAGTAGGATCAATGGTTAGGGAGGTGAAATAATTTGACAGAGTCAAGAATTGGCAAATCTCTGAGAAACTTGCATCTTTCTCAGAGCTTAACAGAGCAACTTGATTATGTTGCCTGTGTAGTTGCATGGAGAAATCAGGGTTGTTTCTGCGGTTAAGGTTGGCCATTTCAGAAGCTTAAGGGTGAAGAAAGATAGAAAGCAAAGGCGGTTTAGAGAATTAGGTTATAGAAACAGTAGAATTGAGGAAGATAGTGGGAAAGAGGGGGAACCGTTGGGTATTTATATGAAAAGGGATTTGAACCAAAGTTAATGAAAGAGGATAAACTTTGAAATCCGAAAGTCGGTCCCACCTCTGAAAAGGTAGTTTACTTTTGCTCAAAAAGTAGTTTTCTTGGAATTCGAAAAGCTTCCGAAGTTTATTTGTCTTCGGAAGTTTTGATTTAAAAAGCTTCCGAAGCTAAATTGGCTTCGGAAGATTTTCCTGAGAGTCTTGATAATTTATGCTTCGGAAGAGAAATACACCCTTGAATGCTTTGTATGAAAATAAACAAAGCTTCCGAAGGTTAATTTTGCTTCGGAAGGAAAAGGTTCTTGAAAATAAATAGGTGTCTGAGATAAGAATTTTAAGCTTCGGAAGATGAATTTGACTTCTTCCGAAGGTAAAATCTCTTAGACAGTTATTTATTTTGAAGACATGTTTTTCTTTCGAAGATAAAATTTTATCTTCCGAAGTATCAAAAATTTTCAAGAATCTAAGGAAAGTCTTCAAAAAGAATTTTACATCCAAAGAAAACATGAGCTTATGAAAGTGATGAACTAGACAACTTAGGACACACATATTTTAAGAAGAAATAATTAGAATTAGTTTTAATAAAAAGTCTACTCAAAGTTAATCATCCCAATAGCTGATATCAGATACTTAAAATCTCTGTTCATCAAAAGCTTTTGTGAACAGATCAGCATATTGTTCATCTGTATGAACTTTGACTAGTTTAATTAATCCTTTTTCATACTTATCCCTTATTAAATGATACCTGATGTTGATGTGTTTGGTCCTTAAGTGCTGCATAGGGTTCTCAGTGATAGAGATAGCACTATTGTTGTCTATGTGGATAGGAGTCTCTTTGAAGTTAAATCCATAGTCCAGCATCTGATTTTGAATCCAAAGCACTTGAGCACAGCAGCTTGCAGCAGCAATGTATTCAGCCTCAGCAGTTGATGCAGACACACAGGATTGTTTCTTGCATTGCCATGAGACCACCCTTCCACCAAGGAATTGACATCCCCCAGATGTAGACTTTGCAGTCATATTGCAACCACCATAATCACTATCTGTATAGGCATACAGATTGAAATTTGGATTCTTTGGATACCATAGACCAAGTGTTGAAGCACCTTTGAGGTATCTTAAAATCCTTTTCACAGTGATTAAGTGAGACATCTTAGGGTTGGCTTGATATCTTGCACAAATACATGTAGCAAACATGATATCAGGCCTGCTAGCTGTAAGATACATAAGAGACCCAATCATAGCCCTGTATAAGTGCTCATCTACACACTCCCCCTCAAGATCTGGACCAAGGGAGTGGTTTCTGGCTATGGGTGTCTTAGCAATCTTACAATCAGTCATATTGAACCTCTTGAGTATGTCTTGAACATACTTTGACTGACTTATGAAGATGCCATCTTCAACTTGCTTCACTTGAATTCCCAGAAAGAAATTGAGTTCTCCCATTGAACTCATCTCAAATCTGTCTTTCATCAGCTTCTCAAAGTCTTTGCAGAGCTTTGGATTAGTTGAACCAAAGATGATGTCATCAACATATACTTGAACCAGCAATAAGTCATTTCCCTGTCCTTTGATGAAGAGAGTTCCATCTATAGTACCTCTTCTGTATCCATGCTTACGGAGATACTCAGATAGTGTCTCATACCACTTCCTGGGTGCCTGATGCAGCCCATAAAGAGCTTTGTCAAGCTTGCAGACATAATCAGGATGATCAGGGTCTACAAAACCAGGTGGCTGTTTGATATAAACCTCCTCATCAATCACTCCATATAAGAAAGCGCACTTTACATCAAGTTGGTAGACTTGAAGTTCTTGGATGCAGCAAATGCCAGGAATATCCTAACAGCTTCTAGTCTTGCTACAGGAGCAAAGACATCAGTGTAGTCAATCCCTTCTTCTTGTGTGTATCCTTGAACAACTAGTCTTGCCTTGTTCTTGATGATGATTCCTCTATCATCCTTCTTGTTTCTAAAAACCCATTTGGTTCCAATGGTAGTCTTCCCATGAGGAAGAGGACAAAGGTTCCAAACTTTCTGCCTTTTGAATTGAAGCAGCTCTTGTTGCATAGCTTCAACCCAACTTCCATCCTTTAGAGCTTCATCAACTTTCTTGGGCTCTATCTGAGATAAGAAACAAGAGTGAAGACAAACATTTGCTTCATGGGTTTGTCCTCTTGTTCTTACCCCTGTGACAACATCTCCAATGATGTTTGTGGTGGGGTGAGACTTGTGGATCCTTAGCTGAGGGATCACAGCAAGTTGTTGAGAAAGATCTAAATTTGAGAAATTTAAATCTGGTCTTGAAGATTCACCCTCCACATTATCACACTTATCAAGATTAACTTGATCCAATGAGTGTGAGACATCATTGATGTTGTCATCTATGGTATGGTTATTAGCATCAAGAAATTCCTGATCACTATCACCATCACCATTGTTGTCTTCTACAAGTGAGGTGTCTTTATCTGGTTGAGAGGCCTCTGAGTGGAATTTGAAGGCATGCCAGATGTATCAGCTGAATTTGTCATTGTTGTGCTGTGATAGAAAACCTCATTTGATTGAAGTAGTTTCCAACTGGAGCTGAAGATGTATGAGTTGAAGATCTTCCTAGCTCAAATCTTGGATCAGGATCACCTGTATTTAGATTTTCTGCAGATCCTGAAACATGCTCACAAGATTTGTTAAAACAGTTGGTAACTAAATCAAGATCAAACAGCCAATCCGGACCAGAACCAGCCACACAAGGAGTGTGCTCATTGAAAGTCACATTGGCTGACTCCTCAACAATTCTAGTTCTGAGATTGTATACTCTATAAGCTTTAGCTTGAGAAGAGTATCCAATGAAATGTCCATCATCTGATTTCTCAGCAAACTTGGCAATTTGATCTTTGGTATTCAAGATGGTGCAGGGACATCCAAATGACCTGAGAAAACCAATGAAAGGTTTCCTCTTGTGCCAAAGTTCATAAGGAGTCTTACCATGTGTCTTAACTACTAAAACTCTTGTTTTGCACATAGCAAGCAGTATTGACTGCCTCTGCCCAGAAGGTGATAGGCAGTTTAGAGTCAGACAACATAGTTCTTGCAGCTTCAATAAGTGTCCTGTTTCTCCTTTCAGCAACTCCATTTGCTGAGGAGTCCTGGGAGCACTATATTGTCTTGTAATACCCTTTTCATCACAAAATGCATCAAGGATTTGGTTCTTGAATTCAGTTCCTTGATCACATCTTATGGTTTTGACCTTGTGATCACATTGATTCTCAACTTTTAAGATGAAATTCTTCAGAATCTCAGGGGTTTCATCCTTAGTTCTAAGGAAGAAGACCCAAGTGAATCTTGTAAAATCATCTGTGATCACCAGACAGTAAGAGGTCCTTCCTAAACTCATTACACTGGTGGGGCCAAAGAGATCCATATGTAACAAGTGTAGGGGAGTAGTGATGGAGTTCTTTTCCTTAGGCTTGTGAGATACTTTGTGTTGCTTCCCTTTCAGGCATGCCACACAATGATCATCACTAGTAAACTCTTTCTTTGGCATTCCAGTTACCAAGATCATGTTTAATTAATTTATTCATGTTCTTAAAGTTTACATGGCACATTCTTTTATGCCATAGGAAAGACTCATCACTATTTGCTTTAGATAGAAAGCATGAAACTTCTCCTGAGGGAGATGTTTCTTGCAAATCCATCTTGTACATGTTCCCTTTCCTGGGGGCTCTGAGCAGGATATGCTCATGAGGAATGACCACACCAGGTTTGAGAACAATGCACTCATGCTCAGTAAAGAGCATGTTATGACTCTGATCACAAAATTGGGATACACTCAGAAGATTGTACCCAAGCTCCTTGACAAAGTTTACCTTCTCAATGCTGAGCTTACCATTTGTGACCTTGCCCCTTCCAGAAATGTAACCACCTTCATCTCCTCCAAAAGCAACTGGTCCTCCATCAATCCTCTCAAAATTGTGGAGTAGAGACCTATTGCCAGTCATGTGCCTGGAACAGCCACTGTCAATTATCCAAACATTCCTGTTGGTCTTGAGCTGTTCCTGCACAGAGAAGATGATTAGTTACATTTTGAAACCCAAGCCTTACTTGTCTTGGGCTCATTAACAGTAAAAGAAGGTAATGCAACAGTAATAGATCCTATGGTTGTACTATAGGGATCTTCAGCTGTTGTTGATGGAGAAACCTCAGTCATTTGGTCTTTCTTAGACTTCCACACCACCTTTGGAGTCTTGGACTTGACCTTCAAAACCTTAGAAGCTTTTAGAACTTCATAAGTTTTGATGACTGATCCTTCGGAAGAGTCTACAGTCACTGCAGCAGACTTTAGTGCTTCGGAAGAATCCTTTCTTCCGAGACCAACTTTGCTTCCGAAGGTAATTTTCCACTTACCTCTTCTTTGATTTGGAGCTTCCGAAGGAAACAGACTTTCCTTCCGAAGCTTGAGACTTCTTGAGACTCTTTGAAGTCTTTGTTTTAGTCATGTGGACAGTACTTTTAGGATTGTATGGGCAATCCTTAGCAATGTGAGAAGTACTTTCACACATGACACATAACATTTTCTTCTTCAAAGAAGTCTCCCTTTGAGAACAAGACTGACTTTGGTCACATCCCCTCTCCATCTTCATCTTGGTAGATGCTGAGACAGTTCCCTTGGGCTGTGAACTGTTCTTGGAGTTTGATGGTCCAGGCTGTGCAGCAGTGGTACACAGCAAATCAGTCTTCTTCTTGGCACTGAGATGATTTGAACAAGAACCATGACTCTTAGCTAAGGAGTCTTGGTTGATGTCTTCAGTCCTTACTACTTTGAAACCTGCAGAGATAAAAACTTGTTTCTGCTTAGCATCAAAAGTAGCCTTGATTTCTTGAGCTTTCTTTGCTTTTCTTTTGCTCTTTCTGATCAAGTTCTTTCTTTTGGACTTGGTCATCCAGTTGATTTCTTCTCCTCAGAAGGATAGTGGCCCTTGGAAGAATCCTCTTCTTCACTCTTCTCAGAGGAATTCTTCACTATCACTTCTTCATCATCCTCACTTACAGGATCTATGAGAGGAAGCTCATCTTCACAAGTTCCACACCTAGGAGATCTTACAGACAAGATTGTGTGTGGAGGAGCTATCTCATTTGATCCTAGTCCCTGTCTGTTTTGATAACAAACCTTGTTGTGCAGGGATGAGGATATCATGTTCTTGAAGGTCTCTTCTTCAAGAACACTTTTCTCTGCCTTGGCTTTGCTGATCACAAGCTCAGCCTGGCACTCAGTTAACTTAGTGATGAGATCTTGGATCTGAGTTCTGAAATCTGTATGTTCATGTTTTAGTACTGAAATGGTTTTCTCCAAGTCTTCTATCTTTAACTTGTAATCATTTTCAGACTTTCTAAAATCAGATTTTAATATGTTTAATGACTCAAGATCAGATCTCATCTCTAGGTTATAGGACCTGTATCTATTTACTTTAGCAATGCATTCAGGGAGCAAAGATGTTCCAATACCTTGGCTTCATCATGGTCAGCCATCAGTGCTTGGTTTGGAGAAGCATCCTCCACCTGAAAACTCCAGTCAAAGCCTCCTTCTTCAACAGCAACAGCAGCATGTTGCTTTGTCTTCTCAGCTTGAGGAGCTTTGTCAGCAAAGTTTGGTCTGGGTTGTGTTTGGCCCCCATTTGTTTTAGGTGCCTTACACTCCCTGGCAAAGTGACCCATAAGGTTACAGTTGTAACACTTAACTTTGCTTTTATCCAGCCCAAACTTGCTGCTGGTAGCATTGCTTGGAAATCTTCTTCCTGTCCTCTTGTAGAACTTCTTGGCTCTGTGAGTGAGGAGAGCCATCTGCTGAACTATCTCCATGTATTCCAGGTCATCTGGATGGATACAGTCCAGGTCTTCAAGAGTGAAGAGATAATTCCCACAGCTTTCATCTGCAGACACAAAGGCTTGAGAAGAACTTGTCTCTTGGAATGGGCTTCCTTGAGTAAAGTTCTCCCTTGGTGTCTCCGGGAAGGTGATGAAAGGACCCTTTTGTGAGTTGTCAGGGTAGCATAAGAGATGATGCTGAGGTTCTATGCTGTCCCTTTCAACCACATGAAGGGCTGAACCCATTTGATTGTTGGAGTTGCCAGATGAACCTTGCATGTTCATCTCCATCTGGTATCCACTGAGAATCCCATACAACTCTGTAAGAGTAAGAGTCTTAAGGTTCTCAGTCCTCTTGATCACCACACAATAGTGTGTCCATTGCCTAGGAAGTGATGACATGAACTTCCTTACAATGTCCCTGTTCTCAAGAGGAACTCCTCCATCCACTAGGGTATCCACAATCTCAACATACCTGAAGTATTGTTGAGTCATGGTCTCACCTGCTTTGAAGGTGAAATTTTCAAACTGCTGCTTCAGAAGATCTTTCTTGTTCTCCTTGGCTTCAGAGGAGCCTTCATACATCAGCTTCAGTGCATCCCACAGCTGTTTGGCTGTCTTGCACTTCTTGAAGCCTCTGTATACAGAGTTTGGGAGAGCAGTCTGAAGAGCAGTCATGGCCTTCCTATCAATCTCTACTCTTTTTCTATCTTCATCTGAGTAGTTGGCCACATCTTTAGGAATCATACCAGCACCAGTAGCAGAGGGGGTGCTGGGTATGAAAGGTCCATTCTCAACAGATTCCCACATTCTTGAATCAAGAGACCTGATGAAGCCTTCCATCCTCATGCACCAGGTGTCAAAATCATCAAGAGTGATCAGTGGGGATTTGTTCATGGTTCCAGTCTCCATATCAGTCTTAGAGATGGCAGCCATTTGAAGAGTTTAGTTTTTGTGTGTTGTGAGGGATCTTAAGATGGTTAGATCTTATATCAAGAGCCTGGAATGCTCTGATACCAATTGCAGGACCGTTTAAGGGCTTAACACAATTACAACACAACCACACAATGAGGAGAATAACTAACTCTAATCAAACAGTGAACTGGGTAACCAAGGTGAAGCTAAGAACACAAGTAAGTAAAGAGACAGAACAAGAGAGTTGGGTTTCAAGGAGGCAGTATATTGCTTTCTCAAGTTCTTTTACAAGTGTTACAAAGCATTAGAAAAGATACAAGAACTTGAAATACTTATACTACAACCTACAGCCGGCTATACTTTGAAAGCCAGCTGGATACAATTGACTAGACACTAACAAAATCAATTGTAGGATCAAAAGGCATATCTGCCTTTTGACCTTGTGACTATGACATGCCATAGCTCACATCCTTTAACAATACAAAAAGGATAAAGTACATAAAGTGGAAAGTTACAGACTCAAGACCTCAATGTACAGTTACCAAAAGCATGACCCTTTTCACCAACTCATGTAAGTTGGTGACTTTACAGAGATGCAGCGGAAAAGGTGCTTTATGGAACAGTACATCAGATAAAGCATGTGTACTAAAAGTCTTCGGAAGAAATCTGTCTTCATAGGATGAGGCTTCGGAAGACTTTGTCTCTGAAGCTTCGGAAGACTTCATGTTTGGCTTCGGAAGATATTGGTCTTGGCTTCGGAAGATTTTACACTTAGAGTATTTTCTAATGCTTTGTGTAAAACTTCCGAAGCATTCTTCACTTCAGTACTTAGTGCATGTTTGCTGAGACACTTAAGCTGTTTTGGGTTGCATCAGACTTCAGGAATCCTTAACAGTACCCTTGAAACCATCCAAACCATCCCAGAAGAAGACTGCTTCGGAAGAAAAGGTGGTGAAGGTCTCTTCCGAAAAGAAAGAAGCTTCGGAAGAATGCCAAGCTACAAAAGCTTCAACAAGCTCATCTTCTATGATCAACCAAGGGATGGAATGGAAGATCAAGGAAGATGCTGTAGCCCAAACCTCTTCTTCAAAGACATCAATTGAACCCCCATGCATAAATTTGGTTTCAATTATGTCACTCTCATTGGAAGAACCCAAGACCAACAAGGCTTGGGTTTCCAATCAAAACTAATTATCTCACCTTATGTGCAGGGACATCCATATGACAAGAATAACAACATTTGGATTGTAGATAGTGGATGCTCCAGGCACATGACAGGGAACAGATCTCTCCTTCAACAATTTCAACATTATGATGGAGGTCCTGTCCAGTTTGGAGGTGAGGCCGGAGGATATATTTCTGGCAGAGGAAGTATATCCAATGGAAAGTTAAAGTTGACAAAGTTAATTTTGTCAAACAGCTTGAACACAATCTGTTAAGTGTTTCTCAATTCTGTGATCAAAAGCATCAAATGCTTTTCACAGAACATGAGTGCATCATCCTCAAACCTGGGATGACAATTCCTCAGGAATTGGTGCTTCTTAGATCTCCCAGGAGAGGGGATATGTACAAGCTTGATATGAACAATGCTCCCCAATGGGAGAAGTATCATGCTTTCTTTCCAAAGCTGATAGTGATGAGTCAACACTATGGCATAAACGAATGTGTCATGTACTTTAAGACAATGGAATAATTGGCTCTAAAAATAACTTGGTACATGGTTTGCCTAAAAAGGAATTTTTTTTGCAAAGATAACTGTGTTGCTTGCCTGAAAGGGAAACAACACAGGTCTTCTCATAAATCCAAAGTTGTTAACTCTATCACCACTCCATTACACTTATTGCACATGGATCTATTTGGTCCCACAAGTATAATGAGCATTGGAAGGAAATCATATTGCCTTGTGGTAGTTGATGATTTTACTAGATTTACATGGGTATTCTTTTTAAGAACTAAAGATGAAACTGCTGAAACTTTAAAATCTTTTATTCTTAAAATAGAAAATCAAGTTGATCACAAGGTTAAAATAATTAGAAGTGATCAAGGGACTGAGTTTAAGAACTTTGTTCTTGACTCATTTTGTAACTCAAAAGGGATTGCCAGACAATACAGTGCTCCTAGAACTCCTCAACAAAATGGTGTTGCTGAGAGGAGAAATAGGACACTTATTGAGGCTGCTCGGACTATGTTAGCTGATTCAAAGCTGCCTCTAACATTCTGGGCAGAGGCAGTCAGCACTGCATGCTATGTGCAGAACAGAGTTCTTGTAGTAAAGCCACATGGAAAGACCCCTTATGAGTTATGGAACAAGAGGCCACCGTTCATTGGCTTTCTAAGGTCCTTTGGCAGCAGGTGTACCATACTTAACACAAAAGACAATTTGGCAAAATTTGCTGAAAAGTCAGATGATGCTATCTTTGTTGGATATTCCTCCTATTCTAAAGCATACAGGGTTATAATATTAAAAACCAACAATTTGAGGAATCCTCCAACATTGTAGTTAATGAGCACACTCCTTGTGTTAGGGGGAATGGCCCTGATCATATCTTTGATTTAGAATTGTTTCCAAACTATTCTAAACCATCTTGTGAGAATGTTTCAGCTGGAACAGGTGCTCAAAGCAATTCTGATGAAGATCAACTGTTTGAGCTTCCCAGACCTACTCCAAGTTCTCCAAGAGCTACAACAAATCAAGTTCCCACTATTGAAAGATCTGACAGCATAACCATTTCAAGAAATAGTGGAACTTCAACAAGGGATTCACCTGATGATTTCAAATCTCCTCAGGTGATCCTACACAACACCAAGCTGATGGAAGCAGCATTTTGAAGGAACAGGCAACTGTTAATGATGCTTCACAGCAAAGAAATGATGATGTTTCTCTTTCATTCAATCAGTCCTCATTGAATGAGATTGAAACAACAGCTGGACCAAGTATTCAAGCCCCTGAGCAAAATATGTCCAACTTGGACTTATCTTTGCAACTGGAGGTGATTCCAAGACTTAGAATTCACAATACTCATCCAGCTGAAAACATCATAGGGGAAGTCTCTGAGGGTGTGAGAACAAGAGGACAAACTCATAATGGGAATGTCTGCTTGTACTCATGCTTCTTATCCCAAATGGAACCCAAGAAGGTGGAAGATGCCTTGAAAGATAGTAGCTGGGTTGAATCAATGCAAGAGGAGCTGCTTCAATTCAAAAGACAAAAGGTTTGGAACCTATGTCCGCTACCATCTGGTCAAGTACCTATAGGCACCAAATGGGTATTCAGAAACAAAAGAGATGACAGAGGCTTGATTATCAAGAACAAGGCAAGACTGGTGGTTCAAGGATACACTCAAGAGGAAGAATTGATTATACTGATGTCTTTGCACCTGTTGCAAGACTTGAGGCAGTTAGGATCTTCCTTGCTTATGCTGCATCCAAGAATTTCACTGTCTACCAGCTTGATGTCAAGTGTGCCTTTCTATATGGGGATATAGATAGGGAAGTCTACGTATGCCAGCCTCCAGGATTTGAAGACCCACAGCACCCAAACTATGTGTGCAAGTTGGATAAAGCTCTATATGGGCTGCACCAAGCACCTAGGCTGTGGTATGAGACATTGTCTCAATTTCTCCTGAAGAATGGTTATACTAGAGGTACCATTGATAAGACTCTCTTCATTAGAAAGTCTGGGAAAGACATTTTGCTAGTTCAAGTCTATGTTGATGACATCATATTTGGTTCCTCAAATGACCAAATGTGCAAAGACTTTGAGAGCATTATGAAGAAGAAGTTCGAGATGAGTTCTATGGGAAAAATGGACTTTTTCTTGGAATTCAGGTAAAGCAACTGAAGGAAGGGTTCTTCATCAATCAATCTAAGTATGTCAATGATATCTTAGAGAGATTTGATATGAAGGATTGTAAAGCAGCAAAGACACCCATACCCAGAAACCATGATTTATGCCCTGATTCTGAGGGGGAGGATACTGATCAACATCAGTATAGAGCAATCATTGGTTCTCTGATGTATCTCACAGCAAGTAGACCTGATATCATGTTTGCAACTTGCATTGTGCAAGATATCAGGCTGCTCCAAAGGTGTCTCACCTAATTGCTGTCAAAGAATCCTCAGATACCTCAAAGGAGCACCTAAGTTAGGTCTCTGGTATCAAGAAATAGTGATTTTAATCTCTATGGTTACTCTGATAGTGATTATGGTGGCTGCAACATCAACAAGAAATCAACATCAGGTGGATGTCAATTTCTTGGTGGAAGGATCATCTCATGGCAATGCAAAAAGCAATCCTGTGTCTCTACATCAACTGCTGAAGCTGAATACATTGCTGCTGCAAGTTGCTGTGCTCAGCTGCTGTGGATTCAAAACCAGATGATTGACTATGGATTCAACTTCATGAGCACTCCTATCCACATTGACAACAACAGTGCTATATCCATTACTGAAAATCCAGTAAAGCACTCCAAGACAAAGCACATTGATATCAGGTATCATTTCATTAGAGATATTCATGAGAAAAATCTTATCAAACTAATCAAAGTTGATTCAAATGAACAATATGCTGATTTGTTCACCAAAGCATTTGATGAACAGAGATTTAAATATCTCATTACAGCTATTGGGATGATAAACATTGATTAGTCATCTCAATTGAAAACCTTTTTTAATGTGTAAAGTCTTATGTCAAAACAATCTAAGCCTGTTACAAAAGATCTTTTCTTAAATTTATCTAAGTATAAGTTCTTCCGAAGAGAAATTAACCTTCGGAAGATATCTGGCATATCTTCCGAAGCAATTTCTCACAGGATAAATTTCTCTCGGAAGAGTGTTAAGTCTCGGAAGAAGCGATTGAGTTCAACTCAGATCTACTTCCGAAGCACTTAACACACTCCATCTGAATGCAACATATACTCTCGGAAGTAAGCAATTTACCTTCGGAAGTAAATTTGCCTTCGGAAGAACATTACCTTCGGAAATACGTTATACTCGGAAGAAAGATTTTACTGTGTAACGGAAATCTTTTGGGCCCCACACTGTAAAAAGTAAAGATTTTGTTAATGATGTCGGATTATTTAAATGGTCTAACCTTACCGCCCATGTCACATCATCCACTGAACCCTCACATCATCTTATCCAAACCATCCTTAAACCGCCATTTCACCCATTTAAATACTTCCGGTTAATCACTTACACTCTTTTTACCCAATTCACTGCCCTAAAAGCTTTCTCTTCTCCACTTTACCTTACTCAGAACTATTCTACAGTTATCTTTCTCAAATGGCCTTAAACCCCAGCACAACCAGGTCGCACTCCTTGACTCTTCAAGGGATGACGACTTCTCTGATATCATTTCTTTCCTAGCCCAATCTTCATACTACACTGCCTTGACCGTAAACCCTACCATCTACTCCAACCAAATGTCCGAATTTTGGGCAAATGGTCGGATTGAAACCCTAAACGGGGTTCGTGCTATTAGGTCAAGCATTGTGGCCAAGAGGTGTCATCACTGAACAGATCATCAGGGAGCATCTCGAGCTCCATGATGAGGCGCTCCGACGGAATTCCCCAAATCTGAGTTAGATAGTTCTTATCTCCAAATGGGATACGGTGGAGATGTAAGCAGGTCAACGGTCTACAAATTCAACTTCTCCTACAAGTGGAAGTTCCTGCTGCATGTGGTTCTTCACACTATCTAACAAATCCGGGGGATGGGATCAAATCCCTTATGAACTCGGGTGCTTAGTTCACGGGTTGGTACAAAGCCTCCGCTTCAACTATTCAAGGTTTGTGCTGACTAACCTTATGGGAAATCTGCAAAGGGACACATTCTTTATGTATCCCAGATTTCTCCAGCACATAATCAACTGCGAGCTAGATCAGGGTAAGCTTGTCTGTGCAGCTCTGTCTGCTCCCCAAATGAGGCCGACCATCTTCAAGGTCTTGAAGAGAGTGTCTACCAACTACACTGGAAGGGATACCGCACTACTTCCAGGTATGATTGAGCCAATGGCTCCTGGTGACATCCCTGTTCACCCCACAGGTGATGAACCCACACCAGCAACTACCCTCACTATCCCAAATCTACCTTCTCCACCCATCACTGTCACCTACCAGAGACGTACCAAACGAACCCTTGTTCAATCTACTCTGATTGAACAAGCCCCTCCTCTTCAAACCAAAAAGGCTAGAGTGGAACAAGGGGCTCCCACTCAGCCAGAGGTCCACCCATCCTTCACTATTGACCTCAATATGGGTCTTGAGTCTCCTCAGTCTCAGACCCATGAGCCCAAAACCCCAGCTGATAGCCCTCAGGGTGAGTCTCTATACTCCCCTGAGCAGCCACAAAGGGACAGCTCAATGCCTTTTGACATTGATCAAAGTCCCGGGTCCTTAGGTCTTCATTCCTTTTCTTTCACTGACCTATTGACCGGAGCTGGTGAAGAGATTATGTCTCTTAAAGGCGATGAAGTTGATCCACTACACCCTCTCAAGGATCAACAGAGCCTAGAGAGACCTTATCTCTAGCCCACACCAGCAAAGCCCTACTGAGGTGAGTCCCACTGATGTGGAGGGGACTCATGTAGATTCAGCTGCCACTACTGAAGGAGCCTCAATGGATCCTCAGGACAGTGGTAACGACAGTCAGACTGAATCTACGGCAACCATGCCCTTTGATGCCTCTGAAAGAGACATCATTGTGCAAGGGAAACCAGGGTGCCAAGAAACCACATCTGGTGGTGAGGATGAACATACCAGGTATGTTACCTCATCTCCCCGTGATTCTTCAAAAGAAGATGAGGGAAGTATGCAACTCACCATTCGAGACCTACTTTCTAAAGTCTCAAACCTTGAATCAAAGGTTAAGACTTTAGAGGATAGGTCTGCCACTCAGCAACTTGAGATTGAAACTCTCAAGGCCAAACTAGCTGAGAAACAGATTGAGAGATCTGTTAGGCATGTACCAGTTCAGGTCTCCTTGACCTCTTCCTCTAGCTCATCTAGCTCTCAAGATGATGCTACCAAAAAGGGGGAGAGTGTTGAGAGACAAAGCCAAAGACAGGAAACCCAAGGTCAAGCTCTTACTTCTTTGAGCTCAAGATATCCAATACAACAAGCTGCCATCTTCCCTGAGCCTCCTCCAGTTGTCTTTCAAGTGGATCAAAGGATGCTTCAGGATCTAAATAGGTTCTTCAACAAGTTCCTTTTAGAGTCCCTCATAGAACAGCCTAGTCCAGATATGTCTGTGATTTACTTTGGAGCTCAAGAGCTTCAGAGGTTGAATGCACCTCCTACCACTGTTGAGGAAGTTGGTCAACCTAAGGCCCAAGTGGAACCTGAGATTGATTTCGAAGGGGAAACTAGGACTGATGGCCCAGCAACTGAAACAGTTGGGACAGAAGGTGTATTTTCACAGACTTCCGAAGCACAATTCAAAGCCTCGGAAGAACAAGCTCAAACTTCCGAAGCTGAGATTGCTGCTGCGGAAGGACTATTTTCTCTTTCCGATGATCTAATAGTCACAGATGCAATTTGGAACTTGCATCTGAGGTTAATAGGGAGGACTTTCTCAGCCAACCATTGGATCTAACATCTGCATTGACTCCAGCTCCTACCTCTACCACCCAACCTGGATCTTCTATCCAAGAACCCCCAAAGTCTAGCACTTCCGAAGACATAAAAGGCAAGAGGAAGATGACTTCGGAAGAGCTTCAGGAAGAAGAAAGGTTGGAGAAGCTCAAAAGGAAAGGTAGACTACCAACTGGGAAACTGTTAGCTGCAAGTACCAAAGCAGCTGCAGCCAACAAGAGGCAGTCAACAATCGAAGAAGGGTAGAGGTAATAGATAGACTTGTCAGTCTAGGGGCTGCTTCGGAAGATGTACTCCTGCTACCATTAGAGGAGATGATAGAGCTTGAAAAGGCAACCTTGCTGCAAAGACAGCAAAAAGAAGAGGCTGCAAGGTTGGCCTTAAAAGAAGAAAGGCAGAGAAAAGAAAGGGAAGCTGATCTGCAGCTCAGGAGAGAAAGATCACTTTCCTACTCTCCAGAGGATTCTCTCAAGAGGAGTTGTCTCCACACAATAGTGATACGATCTTATGGCTCTTCAACAAAGAGCAAGATCAAATGGAGAAGGAGAGAAAGAGAGCTGCAAGGGAGAAGCTGGTGGAGAAGAGAAAGAAAGAAGAAGAAGCTGGACTGTCTGCCGCCAAGAAGATAGGTGAGAAAGCTTGGATGAAGAATTATCTTAAAGCTCACGGCTTCTCTGGCAGGCAGGTGGGTCCAATGTCTGAGAAGACTCTCCAAGGACATGTCAGTGACATCAAGGCTGACATTCGTGCGGGAGAAGAAAAGAGATGTATAGAAGGGGACAGGGGATGACCTTCAAAGCAACCTCTCAACCCAAAATCCAAACCCAACCTCAACCTGAACCTATACCCTTTCCCTTCCCAATCAAAACTAAACCCTCTTCTGAACCTTTCACCCCTGAACCTACACCATCACACCTACCAACCTCTTCACCTCAACTACCCATCATCCAACCCAAAACCCTAGCCAGAACCCAAACTCCTAAACCTACCCAACAACCAATCAAACCATCCCCTCAGCCTTCCAAACATCTCTCTATGGAGGAATTCAAGGCGATCAAAACTAAGCTCATCAACTGCACAACTCTGAGTGACATCTCCTGTGAGGAGGATTCAGTCAACCTGACTTATGTTGATGGATCCTCAAGTTCCCTCACAAGATATGAGTTTCTTGATCTGCCCAGAGGAACTTTGGACTAAGCTGCAAAACTCCTTGGCCTCAATTCTGATACATTGAATGAAGAAGAAAAGAAGCTGAGGAGAAAGCTGGTGACTCTGCTGGATACAAAGAAAGGAGATAGGGTACTAAGACAACCTCTTGTACCCAGAAAGAAGATATACCAGTGGAGGTTCGAAGACTCTTCTCACAACTTTGTTGTTGAGAGAGAAATGGTGAGATTAACAGGCTGAATGCCTTATCTCTGCTACACTTAAGCAGATTTGATATTGCTGAGTTAGCAGAGAAACCATTCTCCAACCCTTCAAATTCCGATGTAGCTGCCCACATCAGAAATCATCTAGGGAGCCTTCATATGGCCGAGCTTACTGCTAGAAGCAAGGTCGAAGAGGAGTTAAAACTGAGAGAGGAGGAGGAAAGGAAAGGATCAGCAACCAAAGGCAAAGTCTTTCTTCAAATGGTTGAAGGTCCTGAACTTGAGCCCATAGTTAGATGGGAGTATGACTACAACTCCCGTCAACTAACTCTCTTCAGGGGGTCACAACAAAGGGTACATGTCATTCAAAGTGATAGACTGGATCTCCTATCCACGAATGACTTGTACAAGCTTCTCAGCACTACTTCCGGGAAGAACAGAGAGACAGACAAATATCTTTTGTCCCTGGTGCTGAAAGCTTTGAGAAGCAGAAATAAGTGAAGTTTTGGTAGCATCAGCTTAGGGGGAGTTTGTTGGATCTAGAGAGGCTGTTGCAACCAAAACTATGTCACTTAGAAGATTTTGAGTACAACATACAAAGGACTTCCGAAGCCAAGTGTAGAACTTCCGAAGGAAGAAGGAGCTCTTCCGAAGTCTAAGTGTAAAATACACTTCCGAAGGAAAACTCCAACTTCCGAAGACGAAGAAGCTACTTCCGAAGATCAAGACTTAAAGACAAAGTTCTGAAGTCAACTTCCGAAGTATAAAGAAGTCCTCAAAGCCTCGGAAGCATAGAAACATCTTCCGAAGTATAAGTGGCTTCGGAAGAACTTGTTCTTCCGAAGCCAGTTAACCTTCGGAAGACACTTCTATTATCCAGTAGACATAAGTATGGTCTGTCTGACACTCTGCTGCAAATCTCTGATATACTGCATGGCGTTTTCTCAAAAGCCATGTAGTTGACCATACTTTAATCTACCGTATACCTTTTTATGTTAAGTACAGTTGCCATCTTTAGTTGGTGACAAAAGGTAAGTCATGGACATGTCATGACTACCATATCTTAGATAATACTTTATCTAAGATACCTTAACTATAGCATTGTAGTATATGCTTTAGTCGTAGGTTTCCAGCTGGTATCAAGTATAACCGGCTGTAGGATCTAGTATATATAGTTTCTCATTGTAACTCTTGTTTCAGGCTTGTAAGTGTCATGTAATCTTGAGTTGAGAAGTAATATATACAAGTACCTTGAAAATACTTCTGCTTGTTCTTTAATTACTTATTATATTATTATCAACTCTTGTTAAAGGCATTGCTTCATCTTGTTTGAGTGATATTATAAGTGAGTTTGAAATAAAGGCAAGTGTTTAAGTGACAAAATCCGATCCTGCAATTGGTGTCAGCTCTCCAACTAATATATCCAGAGCTTCATGAGAAACATTTGATAACAAAGAAACAAATAAATTATGTTTATATTGATGTTTTATTTTAATTCGGCTTTCCTCGAAACTTGCCTTTATTTGTGTTTCCTGTAAACGTATTATGTTATTTAAAATTCCTATAAATTTATCTAAATTTGACTTGTCAGAATTCAAATGTTTTTTTAACAGAGCATGTTGGCTTTCTACTCTGTTTGTTGTTCGTTTTCCAAAATTTAAATGTTGATCAATCCATGCAGACACGAACATCTCTTTGTAATTTTGCAACCAGTTAACATCCAAATAATTAAACACAACTGCAAAGTTAAATGAAATATGTTAGTTTCAATTTCATTAATATAAAAATAATAAATTGAATAGATCAGAAAAATACTTCGATGCTTGCTCATCAACTTTGTTTGTAATCGTGTTCGATTTTCATAGTAGGCCTCAATGGTTGGAGATTGAAGTAGAAATCTCCAGTAGTACATAAATTTATCCCACTCAGTCTGAGACTTGAAAGATGGTCTGCAATGCTTTCTAATATTCTCTTGTATATGATATCTACAAAGCAACCGGGTTGCTTCTGGAAAAATTACTTGGCATGCATCCATTAATGCCAACTCTCTATCGGTGACTATGACACGCGGTACCATATAGCCATCTAATGTTTTTCTTAGACAGTTTAAAGCCCACTTGAAATTATCTTTTTTCTCATTTCTATGAACGCAAAAGCAATACAAAATGCCTTATTTGTTGAAGTTAAGCCAACAATTTGAAGAAAAGGGAGGCGATACATGTTCGTCTTGTACGTGCAATCTAAAATAATCACATGCGGAAACGCATGCCATATTTTTAATGAAGTGGGGTTGACAAAAAACAAATCATTTAGTTGATTTGATTCGTCATCAGTAGTAAAATCATAGATGTATCCGCCCATCTGCAAGGAATGAAGAAGTGCTTGCATTGGGGTGGTTCCAACTTTATCCATCTTTCGTATCTTTGTGCGTGCATCATACACGGTTTCAATTGTGGATACATTTTTATCATTATTTTCTTTTAAAGTCGTAAGAATATCACGTGGCTGCATATTCTTTCTTGTAAGATCTTCCACCAATGCATATTCTTCTTTAGACAATCTTTTTGCATAAGAATGACCCTCCAAAATTTAAAAGGTTCATGGTTATATTCGTCACAAACAACATGTATTTTCCAACCTCCATCTTCTTCATGATATTTTGCTATAAGTTGAAATGGACAACCTATCTTCTTTGTCCCTGAGTGTGTGGTTGAATCTGATGTTGACTTGTATACACCACCACGATCGCACATAAGAAATGCCTTCTTGACGAATCCGTATACAGTCTTCTTCGTTCGTTGTGTGATAATAACATATCCAAGGGCGTGTACAGTGTTTTGCACCCAATCCATTAACTCCTCTCTTGTTTGGTACACCCAATCATTATAAAATTGAGACATTATTGACTTGAATTACGATTGTGTGTGAATAAATGAATTTGAAAACTTGTGAATTGTGAATTATGAATTGTGTAAACGAAATTTATAAGCATCTTAAATTATTATCAAATTCTTGCACATTTCCCAATAAATTCTGTAAACGATTATTGAATTTGAATTGAATTTCCCAATAAATTCTGTAAACAATTATTGATTTTATCTGGCACATTTTCCAATAATTATTATACAATAAATAAATTCTTTATTACAATAAGTAAAACATAAATAAAATTATATACAAATAAAAACTAAATCATAATTTATTAAACTAAAAAAATTACATTACTTTTCCAAAATAAATAAAATTACATTTTATTGATACAGATCATCAGGAGGGTCTTGATATGGAGGTATCCACATTTGATTATTATGTTTAAACCTCCACCTAACTTGTGGATAATCTGCGATCATGTCCATCCGTATAACATGTTCACGATCAACAAATCCGGACATAAGTACCGGCCCGTTTAAACTTGCCACGTTCTCAGGGGTGAGAATATGTAAAGACTCGGCAAGTCGAGTAACATATGTACCACCACAAATATGCCCGCTTTTCTTTGTACCCGTAGAAGAAGTAAAATAATCAGCAAGCATATATGCCAGATTACAAGGCCTCCTTTTAATCAAACAAAATAAAAAGAACAAATCCTTTTTAGTCACCCCACCACTAGTCATCCTACGTCCAGCTATAGTATGACCAATAACGCGATGAAGATATCTATACAACGGATCGTTCATTCTTGTAGCTTTTGTTTTATTGTTAGGTATATATTGGCCATCACCAATTTCCTCCCAAAATATTTCATCATTATAATCTTCTGGAAATTGCGTAAGACCGTTCAAAAAATCAGATTGATGGGTCTCTTGAACTGTATATAAACCCATCAAAACACCAAACTCGGCCACTGAATAATTACGTGGCACCCCCCCCCCCCCCCCCGAGAACAAAACTGATAGCACCGGTATCACTGTTAAAAAAAATATAAGTTCAATTAAATGTAGACACGAAATTATATATAATCCAACTAAATTGGTATACCTATAGTTATGATTGTTCGAGTCGAAATTAAACGTAGAGAAAAACTCCAAACAAAGCTCCTTTTATTGCGGGCCACTAATTGCAAAAAATCTTCT